>JBAFWW010049186.1:0-14471 GCA_036873685.1 Agapornis canus | reverse complement strand
AGAAGGCTCAGGGGGACCTTATTGCTCTCTACAACTGCCTGAAAGGAGGCTGGAGAGAGGTGGGGTTGGTCTCTTCCCCCTGTTCTGCCCAATAAGACAAGAGGATATGGCCTCAAGCTGTGCAAGGGGAGGTTCAGATTGGATATTAGGAACAATTTCTTCACAGAGAGGGTGCTCAGGCATTGGGATGGGCATTGGAACACTCAGGGATTGGTGGAATCACCATCCCTGGAAGTGCTCACAAACCATGTAGATGAGGTCCTCAGTGACATGGGTTAGTGTTGGCCTTGGTAGCCCTGGGATAATGGTTGGGCTTGATGATCTTAAAGGTCTTTTCCAAGCTGGCTGATTCTATGAGGGTTCAAAAGTCTGGGGTGCAAAGGGCATATAAATCAGTGTTGGCTGGCATTTCTGGCCAGAGTTCCCACACAGGAAATCGGGGTGCAGGCCATTAAGTCAGGCTTTCTAAAGGACTCGGTGTGAGACACCCCTGCTCAGCAGACCACATCACAAGCACCCAGACCCAGGACACATGCACTGCTCTGCAGGGTGATGTTATAGCAGTGTGGCATTGCTCTCCAGATTTCTGCCTTCATCTCTTGGCACTGTCCAGAGCAAAGCACAAGGATTTCTTTGCACCTGAGAGATCACTTCTCAGTCTGGCGAGGGCTGGGAAGACCCTAGAACATGTTAGTGTCATTTATATCAGCCGGTTAACTCTGACACTGAGATTGGGCTGCTGTTGTGTCAGGTACTACGCAAATGGTGGTAAGAGGCTATCTATGCTCCAAAAAGGTTATTATCCAGAGCAGGCAAGAGGAAGTCACTTGCTCAACTGGCCCAGTAAGTCAGTAGCAGAGAGGGGAAAGGAGCTGAGGCTTCCTTCATCTGGGGCTGGCGCTTGGCAGATCAGCTCAGATCGTTTCTCACGTTGCCCTTATCAGCATACTCTACTAGCCCATGTTTATCTCACATCCTTGAGCAACAGCCCTCAGGACTCTGCAGTTTGGCTTTGTTTTATTTTATGGGGGAAGTGACACAACACACTCAGAGGTTAGGTTGCTGCATTGCAACAGCTCTCATCCTACATGGAGGTGGAAGAGATCCAAGCAGTGCAGATGTGATGACTCAGTTTTGCTGGATTTTACAATCGTGGAGCTCCGGTGACATTCCCACAGAGGCATTCTGATGAGCTCGGTGTACAAGGAGAGAATCAAACCTAGTGAAGCTGCCCCAGAATTAGCACGTACAGCAAGCCTTCACCAAAGCCCTCCTCCTCTGATGCAGCAGTGCAGCACACAAGGAAGGACGTGCACATCTCCCCGGTTTGAGACACTTTTGATGCAAAAATACCTGCTCAGTCTAGTTGTCCTGACCCATTTTTGTAGTCAACAGAGAACAAACAAATGCAATCAGGGCACAGCTTGCCTGGTTTCTTTTGAACTTTTACTTTGGATAAAACAAAAGTGCTCACTCCTCTGCACAAGACACAGAGAGTACCTTGCTCAAGACACAGCTCTTGATGCCTGGTCAAATGAACCCCAACCCAGCCCTCTCAGGGGGAAACAAAAAGGCTGGGAAGAGCCCAGTGCACTGAGTCTCTTCTGAGTGAGAAACTCCCCTCCTCTCACACAGATGAACCCATCTCATGCAGAATTACATGTAATCTGCAAGTTCTCTGGGGGATAATTCATTGTGGCAAGAGGTGGGTGGCTCCTATACCAGCTCAAGCTTTGAATCAAAGGCACCTGAGCATCCCTGGCAGCTGCCTGGTTTGGGGTGGTCACACTTCTCCAATTGTACTTCCCAAGAGGACAAGCAAATGGCTTCCTGTGCCAGTGACACAGCACTAAGGCAACGGACAAGGTCAGGTGGTAGGCTAGTAAGGGAATGCTGTGCTGCTCAGATGTGAAGTGGCTGAGTCTGGCTGGTTTTGCTCTCTCTGTTAGCATCAGATTTGAGAACAGTGTTTTTGGTCATCTAAGGAGACTCTGCCCCAAGTCTCAGCAAGCAAGAATCTCAGGAATGACAAAAAAGACACCTTCACCAGGAGGATGACCAATCCTTTACCTAGTAGCTATCATTTGAGGAAAGATCTGGTCACCTTCACCAGGAGGACCACCAATCCCTTATCAAGTAGGTATCGCCAAGCATCCACCCAACTGAGAGCTGCTGTTCCTCACAAAGTTTCCACCTGCGGTGCAACATTCAAAACAAGCTATTAGTAATCAATGATCTTGAGTTCCAAGATAGTACCAGTTGCACACATCAACACATTTCTTCTGATAAGGCTGCATACATTAGCTGCTAAACAATGTTGTTTGAAACCATACGTACGCTTACATAACCTCGTACCATATAATCAACACATTTCATAATACAAAGAGATCAATCATTCTGATCCCTGTCACAGAATTATACCTCTGCTCTCTTTCATACCACAAAAACAACAAAAAAGAACCCAACAAAAAGGATTTCCAGCCTCCACACCTGCCAACACCCAGCACAGCTCCATGTACCGTGAGATGCTGGTTCCTCTCAAACCTGTGAGCACCACATCACCACCTCTGGCAGACAGGAACTG
Organism: Agapornis canus; assembly: GCA_036873685.1. Taxonomy (NCBI): domain Eukaryota; kingdom Metazoa; phylum Chordata; class Aves; order Psittaciformes; family Psittacidae; genus Agapornis; species Agapornis canus. The sequence goes on along the minus strand of JBAFWW010049186.1, from coordinate 11,887 downwards.
ACATCCAGCCATGAGCTTCTGCTTCAGCACAGAGCAAAGATCATGGAGAAAGGCTGAGGGTATGTGTGTGGAGGGAAGGGTAGGGAACAAGAAGGGTCATGGAAACAGAGCCCTTTGCACTGTGTTTCCTTCCCCAGGACACTCTCTCCCCATCCAGCCCCTCTCCACTGCTGGATGCTCTTTCCAAGCCTGGGAACAGAGCTCATAGCCTCCGCCCAGCAGCAGCATTAAGAGCAGGCTGTGGGTACCAGTCCCATACCTCACATCCCTATTTACTTTGCTATTGCTGCATCTCTGGAAGAAGGACCATAGATAGACAAGTACTGTCAGCATCTCCAAAGCAAGGACAGAGGTACTGTGGAAAGGTGGCAGGAGTGAGAGACCTGTAGGATCCATTGCTACCATGCTACATGAGATGTGGCACAACACCATGCTGCTGCTTTGGGGCTGTGTTGACACTGCTCTAACAGGCCACCTCCTGATGCTGCAATATCAAACACTTGATCAAGGGCACAGAAGCTTGTGAGAGGGCGGGATGCTTTCAAATAGACATTGGCAGCTGTGGGAATTTCAGTCTCCAGGTGAGAATGTTGCCCTATTATTCCCGCATTCACTTATTCCTCCTCCATGGAGCTGATCCTCTCCACAGAGCAGCAGCTGACAGCAGCTGCATCCTTCTTATTCCAGCCCTGCCTCACAATCAGGGAGCAGTTTGGGGAGAGACAGCACCTCATTTTCTTTATAAAGGGAAAAGAAGGGTGTCTGCTTTTGCCCCAGCATCATTGGCTCCAAGAATCACTGTGAGGTGCTTGGCATCTGTAGAAATACAGGGCAATAAAATCACTGGGGTGAGCCTTCTGGAGACTATCGCTGCCTATCCTATGGAAGGCTTTGTGCCAGCCTCCTCTCCCCTCCAGCCCTCTGCAAAGGTCAACTCCTCTTGAAGAAACTGGAGGATGAAGAGCAGGAAGGAGGCTGTTTCTCCAATGCGCAATCAGTCTCACCAGGGCCACCACTGCACCAGCCCCTCCAGACAGACCCCAAATCCTATAACCACCTCCCCCCACATCAGTTCACTGTGCATCTCTCAGAACACCCAGACCAAAGCAAAGAGGGATGCTATTGAACCCCACAGGGGTTGCAGTGGAACACTGCCCTTGTGGGACATCTGCCAGGCTGGGTGTACCCTTCACCCCACCACCCAGCCCAAAGGGACCCCTTGGCTTCTCCTCTCCAAGGAGAAGGGAGCTCTGCGCACAGCCACAGCCCAGCATCCTCAGTGCTCTGGTACCCTCTGCTGGCCCTGAACGTTTCTTTGCTAATGAAGCCTCTCCTGGGATGTTTCTGAAGGTCACTTGCAGACAGGGAGTTTTCACTTGCCTGCAGCCCGCACACTGCACTGCCTTCAGAATGCCCCACCAGCGCTCTCACACATGCAAGCTGGCCCTGAGAGGACAAGGACAGGGACCCACTCACACCTCACCACTTCAGCGCCAACACTTCTTTGCTAGGAGTGATAAAAACTTGCAGCCTGACAAGTGCAAGGTCACTCAGCAAACACAGGACACGTGGCTGCAAAAGTCCACCCCGGGGCTGACAGCCCAGAGAAGCTCCTAGCAAGTGAGAAAACCCTCCGCTATGGCTGTTGGCATAAGATGATAGAGCCTACCTAGAGGAGGGCACACATCTCTTGGGCATCACTCCATATCCCCATCCTCACCGGGGCAATCAGGGCTCTGCTGCTGCCTCCAGCAACTTTCATGCAGCCCTTTATACTGCAGGGTAAAGCATTTGCTGCTGTAGCCCCGGGACAGATGGAGGGATAAGCTAAAAGCAGCTGGCAGATAGGGAAGATGGCAGCAGCCTGCACAGTGACTGGGTAAGGTGCCTCTGAACCGCTGAGCCCAATAGGGCAGCCTGCACCAACAGGATTTATGCCCTCACAGACAGATCAGAGTGAGAAATGAGTTTCTGCCTTTCAGGCTGCTGGTGCTGCCCATGAGGCTATGCCCTGCCTCAAGGGGAGTCCCCAGGGTGGGTACTGGCCAACACAGGGTAAGCAGCAGGGATGCCTTTGCAACCAAAATCCTGCCCCACCTTTGAAGGTGAAAGGGAGCATACTATGGGCTACAAATAAGTTTTTATTTTAATACAAACTAAAAGCTTTTGGAGTTCAAAGAAACATCAATGTGTACTGTGACAGGGGAACCCTGACCACCCCAGACCCTGCTTCAAGTGGGACAGCCTGTTTGGCTCCCCAGCTCCCCAAGTAAAAGCTTCTTCCAGGAGCCCTATGGGGTACTGTGCCTGCACTTGGGCACACATCAGGCACCAGAGCTTCCCTCCCCACACATGGGATGGGGAGGTCACTTGATGCGGTAGAGGACTTGCATGCGGTGCTGGATCTCCCCCCGCCGCATCATCAGCTGCAGCACCTTGTAGATGGCATGTTCTGGGTATTTCTGGAAAAGGAGAGAGCAGGGGAAGATGAACCAGCAGGAAGAGCTCACCAGCATCCACAGGATGCTGCAGCCTCACTATGCCTCCCTGGAGGGATGCAGGAGCCAGCAGCATCATGTGCTGATGCTCTCTTTTCACTATTCCAGTCTGACCACAGCCAGTGTCACAAATCAAACAGTTCTGGTTTCAAGGGTAGGATCTCAGTCTTGGGGAATGGACTTTACTCCCCTGAGCAGCAGCCCGGGGTCTCTGGTTTCACAGCCCAACCACGCAGTCCCTGGCCTACCTGCCGCATGAAGTCCTGGACAATGCTGTGTTCCGACACCTGAGAGCCGATGGCAAAGCGGCGCTTGAGCTGCTTCTCAATGCGGGACAGCATCTCTTGGTCCTCTTGTGTTGTGAAGCCTTCTGCCCCTGGAGGAAAAGGCTGTGTGAGCTCCCTGTGGCACCCAGGCATCACTCTCGAAGCCAGGATGCCCATCTCCTTTGTCTCCTACCACACCTGCATGTTTCCAAGACTTAGAGAACCCAGGAACAAATCCACAATCAAAGGTGGTGAAGCTCCAAAGACACAGATGAATATGGACCAGACTGCTGGGGCTCCTTTCAAACCCTTTGTGCCACACTGCCTCTCAAGGAAACACTGCCTCCAGCCCCACAGGGAAAGATGTTAAGAGGACAAACAGGCTGGTGAATCACCTCCAGCAGCAGACTATAGCCTTTGGACCACAGAGGGCCAGACCATCCCTCCCTTGCTCATGACAGCTGGAGACCCTTGGTGTTGTTTGCCATTGTGAGCCACAGCCCCTTAGCCACGACAGTGCCTTGCTGCCATAAGCATTCATAGAATCACAGAATAAGAGGTCGGAAAGGACCTCAAGGATCACCTGACCCAATCTTTTTTGGCAAAAGCACAGATCACTTTGCCTTTGCTCAAAATATAGGTCCAGCATGTGGCTGGGGGTGGCTGGTAGCACTCCCTACAGCCCGGTCCTGGGCAGGGAGCTCATCTCTGCTTGTCCTCAACAGCCAGGCCCAACATGTCCCCCTGCCACAGCACATATCCCCCTCACCTGACAGGCTGCCCGACATGGCTGCATCGAGTGTGGACACCTGGAAGAGCCTCAAGGCCTCCTCAACATCTGCCTCCGTGGCGAAGGGCTGAAGCTTCATCTTTGCCAGGGACTCAGCAATGCGCACAACAGCCTCCAGTTGCCTACAGCCAAAGATGTTCTCTGCTTTCTACTGCAGCTCCGAGGGTTCTTCTCCTTCCTCCTGACACCCTGCCCACCACACCACCAGCTCCCTGGGCAGCACTCACAGTGTTTCCCTGTTCAGAGAGCTCCCCCAACACCCCACTAATCCGCTTCCTGGGATACCCCAGGTGAGTCCCAGCGATACGACCCCAACCCTGAGGGTTCTGGTAGGACAAGGAGGGCAGTGCTGCTCACCGCACGGTGATGGGGATGCTGGAGCGGCGGTCGCTCTCCTGCTCGTGCTGGCGAGCGCCGCTCCGCATCAGGACATAGCGGTTCTTCAGCTTCTCTGCCGCTGATGCTGACAGCCGAGGGCCACATTTCCTGCAAGGAGGGATGGGAGCTGGAAGGCAGCAGCACCACAGAGGGTCCCCCTGTGCAGGGGGGTCCCCGGGCACCCCTCTCTTCCTTGGTCCACGCTGTGGCACTGTTGTGAGCTGCTTTTGCTTCTCTTTTCTCAAGGCAAGCATTAAATCATGCAGATAGAGGTGCTTGCAAGCATCAGCTGCATCGTTTGCTTCTCACCACTGCCTCCCACCGTGCAGCCTGAGAACTGCCAAAAAGTCACTCACATCCGACAGAAGGAGATGAACTTCTTCAGCTTGTTCAGCTCAATCTCACCCTCCACAGCCTGGGTCTGTGTTAAGGCGCTCACATGTAAGGACATCACGTGCTTGGCCAGTGTCTACAAGAGCAGAAGTCAGGCAGGCAGCAGGAACCACAATACCTCCCCCTCCCAAAAAAGCAGTGCGCCTCGAGACCCAGCTGTACCCATACAGCCTGACCCACCATGTCTCGCTCTTCATTGTGCACATCCTTGACGATGAAGATCATGTCAAATCGGGACAGGATGGTGGGCATAAAATCAATGTTCTCCTCGCCCTTGGTCTCATCCCAGCGCCCAAAGACAGAGTTGGCAGCTGCCAGCACTGAGCAGCGGGAGTTGAGTGTCGTTGTGATGCCTGCCTGTGGGCAGAAGGAGAAATGGATGGGGTCAAGACCACAACCATGTCACAGCAGGGCTAGAAGGCTATTAAATCATAGTGAAAAGTCAAAAGCAGTCTGCAAGGACTCCTCCTCAATCACTTGCATTTAAATAAAACCCAACTGCTCTGTAATGGCTCTTCCCTGGAGGGGGTCAGCACAGGAACTACATTGGGCTGGACACACACAGCCTTCTGGAGGACTGGCTTCAGCTGACACTCAAGCACTGACTAGTTTCACTTAAAACCTCATGTCAAGGGCAAGGACACACAAGACCCCACCCCAAGTTTGCAATCTGAGCCAGAAACTGGGTGGCCGGGGCTGAGTGGCCTTGGGTAGCCTTGGTGGCAAAGCACTGGGTATGCAGGTAGCAGAGGCAAGAGGGACAGCAGTGGTGGGTGCTCTGTTACCAGGGACTCAATAGCTAAGGGGTGAAACAGAGCAACCAGGAGGGAGCAAAGGTGCTACCAAAAGAGCTTGAGCAGTAAGTTAAGAGAAACTGTGACTTGAGAGATGAGGCATCAGGATGTCAGGCAGCCTCTGCAGAAGGGGTGGAAGAAAAGGAGGAAAAGAAGTAACTTTAGGCTCTGACATCAGCAGAACTACTACATCTAGAGCAGAGGACAGGCAGAGCAGAGGGAGCTCATTTCAGTCCTGCTGAGGCTATCTGAGAGAAGACAACCCAAAGCCCACAGGTAGGAATGAGCGGTCTCAGATCAAACAGTGACCATCAAAAACACTGCCTGGACTCTGAAATGGCAAAAGTCTGGCAAAAGATGTGTGACGGCTGTCTCTCAGAAACCCACTCACAGCTCACCTTAGCAATGGAGATGGTCTGCTGCTCCATGGCCTCGTGAATGGCCACGCGGTCATCCTCCCGCATCTTCCCATCCAAAGCGGGAGAAATGAGGTGAGGAGAAAAAGAAGTCATCATCAGTCACCTCCACCAGACCCCAGATACACACCCACTGATGCTGCCCCCCAAACAGGGCCTCTGTGAGGACTTCTGCCCAAGAGCTCAGGATGTAACCACAATTCCCTTGCAGCCCCATCCCCTGCGGCTCCGGGCTCTCCCAGGAGAAGCAGTCAGCCTAAGGATTCTCCCTCACAGGCAGTGCTATGGGTACCTTGTCGAACTCATCAATGCACACCACTCCTCCATCTGCCAGCACCATGGCTCCCCCCTCCATGAAGAAATTCCTGGAGGAAGGGTCCCGGATCACCGAGGCTGTCAAACCAGCAGCGCTGCTGCCCTTCCCGGAGGTGTACACCTAGTGGCATGTAAGGAAAGGGACAGCACATCAGCTGCTGCAGACCCAGGAGCCCGCTGCTCCAGCTAGAGGATAAAGCATCCCCAGCACCACAGAATCCAGAGGAAACACAAGGATCTCCAGGAAAACCCTTCAGCACATACAGGAAACAGACCAGCAGTATACAGAGCCAGGCTATTGCCTAGTCTCAGGCCTCAAAACAAGCAGCTGTGATGCACTGGAGGGCTTGCAGACACACAAACACAGGTATTAAGTACAGAACAGGGAGTGATTCATTGTTTGGTGGTTTGCCGTATTAGGTTTGTTTCCCTCCGGAGGCAACAATGCAGTCAGAGGCTGAGTTTAATAGAGACTACAAGAAAACACAGCTGAAAATATAATTTCATGCCTGGGCTCAGCCTGGAGGTCCGTGCCTGAGATGCAGTCAACTTCATTTGTCCTGACCAGCCAGCATCTCCACTGATCAGATCTCAACAATAAACAACAGCACCAGTCACATCTTTGGACGTCTGCAAATAGTCTGGCTCAGATCATAATGAAAGGCATCACCTGCTTCCCCTTCCCTCCTTTGTCCTGCATCCTGCACCCCATCTCTTCCAAGCCAGCATCAGAATTACCACTTCACACCCCTGCCAGCCAGCTGTGGATGCATGGGCAGGTATCTGCTGTGACCATGGTTTGGTCTTCCATGCTACTCAAGGAGCAGAAGGAAGAAACAAGCTGCACTACAAGAGGGTCTCTCAAACCACCTACCCCAATGGGCGAACACTTCTCAACAAACTTCAGCAGCTGGGACTTGGCCGTGCCGGGGTCACCCAGCATCAGCAAGTTGATGTCTCCTCTGCGGGTCAGCCCATCCGGGAGCCTGGAGGGACAGCATGGGAGGAAGAGAGGGAGGGGAGATGGCGAGCCTTGATTTTGATAACCAAGCACTGCTGATAACCAAGCACCAGAAGACCATATGATTGCTTTGTACCATGAATGATAACCCTGCCACCACCCTCTCCCCCAGGCTGACTTCTCCCCACCTCTTGCGGGAGCCTCCAAACAAGAGGCAGGCAATGGCCTTCTTGATGTCGGTGCTGCCATAGATGGAGGGCGCGACGCTCTTGGCAATGGTCTCATAGATGTTGGGCATGGCAGCAAGGTGACGAAGTTCCTCCTCCTCTTGAGGGGTTACCAAGCCAGCAATGCTGTGTCCTGCACACAGTGTTTGTGTGATGCAACAGTGAACAGTGAACTGCTCTTTAAAGTAAATTACATTACTCTCCCCAAACACCCACTACCACCAAAACCCCTTCTTGAGATCATGCCAGTGGGGAAGGATGGAGAGGGCAGGCAGTTGCTATTCCAGCAAGGCAGGCTGTGTCCTTAGAGGCTGGTAGGAAAAAACAAGGATCTTGGGCAAAGCAGCTCTGGAGGACCCAGAGGGAGAATTGCAGTCAGGATAATGTTTTCAACACATAGCTCAAATTTAACTGTTGACTGCAGCCTGGATCCTCAGGGATGGCTTAGCAGATTCCCACTAAGATCAATAAGATAAAAGCAACTTAAATACCCTGAAGGTCTCAGACTGAAGCCTCCTCAATTAATATCACTGAGAAAAAGTGATACAGGATATGACTATAAACCATCCAGGGCAACTTAAACCCTTGAATCAGCTTGAACCTTCTGCTATATATGCATCAGAGAAGGACACAGTTTGTGACTGCATGAAGTACATGGTGAGGGACCACTGTGTTCAGAGAGGGGGACTCTCCCAGCACACACAGACTAGATGGGCACTAAAAGCAGCCCTCACCTGAACCCTCTGTGTCCACCTGGATGCCCACCACGCGGATGTAGGCGCTTCGGATGCCCACACCCACATTGTCACGGCCTTTGTACTTGCTATGGGCAGATTTCTTGATGGAGTAGATGCCCATGATAGTGACCCTGTTCCCTGGGACAACTTTGTCACAGAGGTACCTAAGAGGAGGAAGGGGAAAGCAGAGAAGATGACAGTGTGGGAAAGGATGGCCCCAGCAGTGTGAGGGTAGGGAGACTGCACTGATACCTGTCACAGTAGAGCTGCAAGTGTCGGGGCATCTCCCCGTGTGGCACAGCATCCGGAGACTCCTGCAGCTTCAGCACCTGGAAGTCCACGCACTTGCATTTATCTGGCATGATGAAATACGGGTCCAGTGGGCACTTTGGGCGGCCAGCTTGTTCTCTGTGCAGAGACACCAATGGGGGGAGGTTGCTGGCACTCCAGAACCACCCTATGAGCACCCCTGAAGAGGGGACAGAGGTGACAGAGCCCAGATCAGCCACCCCTCCAAGCAGTGCCCACCAGGTGAGAAGGTCAGTCACATAAGGCTGAATCAAGCTCACCAAGCCTCCAACAGCTGCCAAAAGCATGCATAACAAGCCAAAGACAGGCTGATACTTGTCTGAGTGCTTCCCCTCTCTCGCCCCCTTCCCCTGCTAGCTAAAAGCAGGGAGGAAGGTAATTCATTAATTACACAGAAGGTAAGAGTATAGATTCAGCGACACAGCAGGGCATTTTTCTTTACAACCTCATGCACGAAACAAATGTTAAGTGGTTTCTGGTGAGAGAGCAATTAGCAATGTGACAAGGCTGCCATCAACCTTCCAGTCTCCCGAGACGTATCTGCCTTGCTAAACTACAAGCTCTTTGAGACAAAAAGAACCTCCACGTCCTGCTGCCATCTCACTACATCACTACTGATACCTGACCCCATGCAGGGCTTTCAGGGAGGGTAACAGGAGAGTGCAGATGCTCTTGTGCAGTCAAGGACCAGCAGCGAGGTGCTGTACAGACCATGCACAAGAATGATCCCTATACCAAAGGCCTCTCAAGCTGCATTAGAGTTAAGGAGCAGAAAATAAATACTGGCAGGCATGAGCTTTAAGACATAACCCACCATGACTGGCTGGTGTGAGAGCGGCAGCACAACAGCAGCCCAATGCTCATAGGTCATCTGGACATCAAGAGCTATAAAGCAGGATTTGGAGGTTAGTAGCAAAGCCTTCCTTACAGAAGGTAATGCAAGTCCTCTGAGGAGGGGGAATGTGGAAGCAAGAAATTTGTTTGGAAAAGATAAGAACTTAATAGGAAGTTAGGCCAGCAGCTCAGCACAGCATTATGGGGCAGCTCTAAGCAGGAATGAACCTTTAGGTACAATAGGCAAATACACTGAAGATAAAAAGAACCCTCTGGACAACTTGCACCACTGGTCATGTAGTATCATCACCAGCATGACCATAGACAGCTACCGGAGTTAAAAATTGCCAGTTTTAACTCCAGCAACTGATTACAGCACATGCCACAGGTACACACAGGCACAAGGTCAATACAAAGGGAGGAGGCAGAGAGCAGTGCAGATGTTCCTGCATTATGCATCGCAGAGCTGACTCTGCAGCACATATGGGATGGAGGGCAATCAGGAAGGGATGCAGCCCTTTTTCCCCCCCACCAGCCTGCCACATGTATCCCCACGTCGGTCCTTACACATTGCATTTCCTGGGGAGAGCATAGCCCTCCAGGCCCGGGCGCACCGCAATGTTAGTGATGGTGTTGCGGCAGCTGCGGCACTGGATGGCTATTTTGGTGGCCTTGGCTCTCACAGGGGTTGCTGCAATCACAATCCCAGGGATCTTCACAAGGTGGGACATCTGGTCAGACTGGAAGGGAAGGGAAGGTGAGAAAGCCATCACTGGAGGATGGATGGGAAACTGAAGAAGTTAAAGAAACAAGGTTCTTTGCTACAATTCCTACATTTATGGGACTACAGTACCAGACCAAAAATGCCTGCACAACGTCAGTCTTCTGCTGTACAGCAGTAAAGGAATGTTGCATGACTTAAGCCTGCGGATTTTAAAGCAGTACAGACTAAGGACAAAACACTGTGCAGAACATCACTAAGAGCAATAACGTCCCTGCAACAGAAGCCAGCAATAAGTCCTTTGTAGTCACATTTAAGTTGCAGAGCATCCCTGCTTGTAAATTAGCGTACAACCCACATCCTGAACTATGTGCTCAAGTATCAAAAGCTTCCCTGCAATCACATCCCCATGAAAGCAAGTCTTGCCACTCACTGCTCAGTGTGGCAGCCCATTCACCTCACCTTCAGGCTGCGGATGCTGGATGCGTTGGCATCTGATTTCAGCATCACTTGGATGTCTTGGAGAGTTTCCTCCCCTGAAGGACGAGGACGAGTGACTTCATCTGCGACTTCTTTTGCTGCTTCTTCAAACTATAAAGGGAATAATTAGGCTGCTATAGGTGTACTACAGTGTTTTGTCAGGGCTGCTCTCGTGATGTGACAATGTCAGCACACCAGGTTGCCCATCTCCTCCCTCCTTACCAGCTGCAGGTGCTCTGCTGGCTGCTTGTACAGATAGTCAGCAAGATCTTCATCAAAGCTGGCCAAGTCTTCCATCTCCACCTCCACCCAGTACTGACTCAGGTTATAGTGCCGTTTAAGCTCATCCCTGGAAGACAGTAAATGGTAAAGGTTTGCAGGGCAGAAAGCAACAGTTACCCACAGCAACCTTATGACAAGGAGGCAGCAGAGAAGGCAGGTTCTGCAGGGAGTCCTTGGTTTGGAAAGCACAGGAACAACCAGGAGAGTGTGGGGGGACCTGGGCAAATCTCTCACACAAAACCACTTTGAAATATGACATAAGACAGGGACACCAATGCTTACAGTGATTAATTGTTCACTAGAGTTACATGACCAGATAGGCAACTAGGAAACTTCTACACAGGATAACCTATTATACCTAAAAATGTGACTTTAAAGAATGAAGTAATAGCACAGCAGGCAATAACCTCTAAACAAACCCAGGGTCCATGAAATCCAGAGATGAAAGACCTGTCCCAGCCCTTGCCTAACACATCTCCATGCTCTCTCATAGTTGTGTCTCAAAACTGTACAAAGAGACAGACAAGGCACCTTTGTAGCCTCCAACGGTGCATATGGACAGTGCTGCACTGATTTGAATGGATACAGACAATAGATACTAGACCAGCAAGCAGTGGAACTTGAAGACAGACCTTTAATTTCACAGGTATGTGCAAGTCTGGCAGTGCAGCTCCCTCTGTTGCTACCTGTGCCACTTGCTGGCCGCCTAACTATATGGCAGAACACCAGACTTCAGTTTTCCTGTAAGACTAAATGAGAGCATTTCTTATACTGACAAAGAGCTATTTAGGGTCTACGGGAAGAGAAAAGCTGACACATGCCACTGTGTGTCTGAGGTGCACATAGCAGGAGGGAAGTTAACAGCAAGCTGGGTGTCCGAAGAGGAGCGGCACCAAAGGAGAGAAGGGGTCAGAGCGGCACCTGTATTTGAAGGTGAAGCCCGTCCGGTCCGTGCCCACCCGGTACTGCCGCAGGAACTCCTTGAACCGCTTCTGCAGCTGCGACTTCCGAACCTGCCCCTCGTCCACAGACCCATCGCCCCCGAAACTGTCGCTGTAGTAAATACCGGGGTCGTCAAAGCCGGACATGGCGACTCCTGCTGCCCTGAGGGGGGCGAGAGCCCACGGTCAGCACCAAATACCCCCTTCTTCTTCTCCACCTCCTCCTCCTCCTCCTCTCCTCCCCTCCCCGCACCAAACGGCCCAGGGGATACCCTCCTCCCTCCTCCCGCCTCCCCTGCCCCGTCCTCCCCGTGCCTCCCATGTCGCCCCGATCCCGCTCCGCACCTCGCTGCTCCAAAGAAGCCGACACCGACTTTTTCGCGGCAAAAGCAACGCGCGGCGGAAACAAAACCTCAGACCCGCCGCTGTCGCCGCGCACTCCGATTGGCCCGCCCGCAGCGCGACGCCGCAGATTGGACCCTGCCAGTTCTCCCGCCCCGCCCCAAGGGGAAGAGCACGGCCTTCCTCAGCCGCTGATTGGCCCA
>JBAFWW010049185.1:0-17044 GCA_036873685.1 Agapornis canus | reverse complement strand
AAAAAAAAAAAAAAAAAAAAACAAAAAAAAAAAAACAAAAAAAAAAAAAAAAAAACCAGGAAAAAATATATGCAATACTATTAGATTGTAAAATAAGACCAATTAAATGATGAGAAGTGAGAATGTTGGAGAGCAGCCAAAAATAGAGTTAAAGAAACCAGGGGAAGTTACAGGAAAATATTTTTAATGTGTTGTTAACACTAGCTATGTTTGAAGTGAAAATTAAGCAAAAGTTAAACACCCCAAAATAAAAGTTTGCATTGAATAATTCATAGTAAGCTTACTTTTCTGAGAAAAGTGGCATCTTTGTGTTTTCCTAGATCTTTTGTTTACATACAGGAAAGACTGTGGTGAATCTGTTTCAGATAAATAAAGCAAGGAGAAGGGAGGCAGGGAACCAAACAACCTGGCACAGATGGCCCTCAGGCATCTGTGAGTACAAGTGAATCACGTTATTTCCCTGGGTACAATGACAGCTACACTAATAGTCCACTTGTCAGAACTTCACTTGCATGGAAAACACACAAAATGCATTTAGACGTGTTTAGTTCTCTCTAAATTTAAGTCTTGCTTCACATTCACAATTATCTAATCAGTAATGAAGCTGCTCTGGCATAAAACTTCAGTTAAAATGAAGATTACTCACTCTGACTATGCCACAGCATCTGTCAAGGATATAATTTCATAGTGTCTTTCCTGGACTCAGGCCACACTTTGGCCAAGAAGATGGCTGAATTTAGAGACTGCAATTTCATTGCAATTCAGCTGTAATGAAAGAGACCATTTTTACAACTGCACTGGTAAAAACAGGTATAAATTGGCGTTGTCCCATCCTACCACACATCAGGAGTATCACAAAAGAAGTTTTGTAAAGGCTGTTTGGTAATCTGAATTCAAACTCTGGTCCTGGAGCCCAAGCACATGCAATTGATCTGGTTTGGGAGTTTCCTTAGAAAAGAAAAACACTGACAGGGTGAAAAATTGTATCCATTCCCACACTTCATTTTCCTAGTGCAAAGACTCACTGGCAAAGCAGAGAGCAGGGAACAAATTACTACTACACCTGACCAGTACCCAGGATATCCACTTTAGCCCTATTCATATACACAGATCAAAGCAAATGTGTGCATGAAAGAATGTTCCCGTAAAGTGCCAAAGGCTATAACTGAATAAGCAGTAAATTAAGGCACCCATAAAAATCTTAGGAAAGTGCTAGCATGAAATCTAGATCTGACAGCATGTAATAGTAGCTGCAAGAAATGTGATACAACAGGCTGAATGTATTCCATGCTGGAACACAGCACAGTGACAGACATAGCACAGACAGACCAGGGGAAGAGTTATTCAGAGAACTTCCTTTTGAAAATGCCTTTGGTTTTGTTGCTGGTCCAGAAGTTAAAAGGTCCTTAGCTGGATATGTAAATTGGCAACCAAAAACAATAACGTAACACACAGAAATAAGTTCTAAAGTAGGTAAGTGATTATCAAACCCTCAGTTTCTACATTAACATAAATGAAACTAGACAAATGAGGACAGATGTTGTCTTGGGGCGATTATTTCCCATCGTTAATGTGTAAAAGTGCAATAAATGTAGCTATTAGCATAGGAATGTTTTCATTCAGCTCAATCTCAATATTCACTGAATTGAAAGAAAAGCAATAAGCCTAGAGATACCTTTTCCTTCTCCATATTAGAAAAAAATAACATACATCTCATGAAGGCAGAAGACTAGAGAAAGAGACCTTTTATTGTCTATACAATCCCATAAAAAGTAGTGCAAACCACAAAGCTTACATCTAGCCCTACATGTGAACTTTAAAAGAGACAGAAGAATTCAGATCTAGTGATCCAGCTAAAGTCCATATCCACCAACGATTCCTTTCATTTGATCTTAACACTTGGAGATGCAAAATTCCTTCCTCTCCAGCCTGGTCTTGTCATATTTTGTGTGAAAAAGGCACAGACAAGACTCAATGCTACCTCTAGAAGGGCCAGATATTAAGATACTGGGTTTTTCCAAGTCATTATTTATTTGCTGGCTCTATAAAAACCAGTTCTGTTGTCTGAGATGTTTCAGTGAGTATGGTACTAGAATGAGTGTGATACACAGTGTTACAAATGGTCAGTGGCTGGTTGCAGAAACCTTGGGTTCTGTTTTTCAGAGTTAACCCTTGTTCATTTCCCAGATCACTTTGAAACTAGACTAAATTGTAACTGTAACAGATTTTTCAAAGAGAAATTCTTTTTCTTTTACTATTTGATGATTACTGTGTAAGAGAATGGAAATAAATTAAGACTTCGCCTATTGCTAATGAGAAAAAAACAAAAACCACTGCCATCAATCAACATTTAGTGGCATATGACTCTTAAGAACAGTAACAGTTAGAACAGTAGAAGAGAGAGCACTTTGCTCATAAACCTAACAGGCTTTGCTGCTCAGGTGACAGCACTTTTCTGCTCTTTGCTCACCCATGTGTCAGAGGAAATTTAAACTATCTGAGAGCTCATTTTCAATTACGCTACTCACAGGCAGAAGAAATCACTTTTTTCAATTAGTCTGACTTAGTGTTTAAGACAAACCATACAGTCTTATCCAAACAGAGACAATCCCTATAAACTACATAGATTTCATCTATTTTTTTCTTGACTTCCATGGTACTCCTGGTAGTAGTTCCTCTTGTCATACAATGGAAAAATAATTCTTAGCACCAATTTTTGGTACTTTGTTGCAATAAGTAGCTGTGCTCAGTCCTGTGATTATATATAAATTAGCTTTGTTAAGTTTGCAATCAGAATTATTTACTGTGAGACCTGTATGCTACCAGAGTATGATCAGTGGGTCCTCAAACAATCTTGCACAAGCTGATCTTTAATCGTCAAAATAAACTGAAAATATTGTTTTCTATTTTTTTTCTAGAAGCCATTGTTGCAGCTTCTTGGGTGCCCTTTCTACATTTCAGCATACTTTCGAACCACAGTCACAAAACCATGTTTTACACATAAAATAAGAACTGTCAAATATTTCTTGGTCTTTAAATCCAGCACAATCTCATTACAGCACACCAGCATTCTTGCTAACCCAGGATTCATATGCCCACTGATTCATATTCCAGAGTGTGCGCTGGAATTTACGTTTACAGCACAGTCAGTGATTCCCTCTTTACTTTAACCATAACACTTTTCCTTTGCCAGCAGTCTATTATACAGCATCTCTTTACAATGCAGAAACATTATAATAACCAACAACAGAAATAAACAAACAAAACTAGATTTACATATTCATTTTAGATAAACACACATGATGAAATGCTAAAATTAACCTTTCTGAAAACCTTGACTCTGCAAAATATAGGAAGTAATCTTACTAGGGCAGACTACCCAATGATTTCTGATGATTTAAATTCCTAGTTGGGTCACAGCAGGATGTATGAAGACATTTTGTTTCCTATTGAACACAATGCAAACCGGGTATCAACTATTCTGTATGCTGATATACAAGCAGATGAAGACTTTCTAGAGTTTAATAATTTCCATTTTAAAAGCTGTTGTCATCATTTATATTTCTGTAGCATTTAAAAACCGTGGTAAGGATTGTACTGAGCGAAATGGAAAGCAAACAGAGCTGGCAAGCCCAACAGTCAATGACTGAAAAGGGAAATGGAAAACATTGCCTATATATGGTCAGTTTTAGAATCAAAAGCTTTAAATATCCAGTTCAAGTCCACCTTCAACAAGTGTTCTGAGCTATTGTGTCTGCAGACAGCCATTTGGATGAAAAAGATGGCTTGCTTTCAGAAATTAATGCAAAGTTGAATTCCACTCTTGAATATACTGGTATATATGAGGGAAATTTTACTGTGTTTGTGAAGCTACTTCAGATTTATACTGATTTAAATGAGAGCAGATGACAACCTGTAATTTGCTATATGGTTGATGCTGTCTCAGAGGTTCACATGAAAATGTTATAGACCTATACTATAACAACTCTAATAACCATCCTCTTGCATAAAGAAGAATCAGCTGATGACGTTATTTCCAACAGCACATACTGAATGACTGGACTGTGGCTAACCAGCCTGCCAGCTGATATTCACATACCAAACAGGAAAAATGACTGAGCAGACACAGATTCTGGGGCTACCTGGTCATGCCCAATAGCTAACTTCCCAGCATCTGGTACTTGTATGGATTCAGGGTGTTCTTACCTCTTATAAATGCAGGATTGTCAACAGTTGTCAAGGCAATTTGTAGTTCTAAGCCTGTGACAAGTTTAGTGGGAAATATGCCTTTAGCTGCTGCCCTTCCCCAGAACAGCTGAGCTGTAGCAGAAAGTGGCTTTACAGTGCTTGGCTATGGCCTGGTGCAGGGGGAGGCACTCAGTTTTTGAGCCTGACCGAACATTTCCTTCCTACTCTGACTCGATAGCTTCAGCCAGGTGGAGCTGGGCTGATGACAGACTTCTACTGAAAGACTATGGATGTTACTGCTTCTGGCTATTACCCACAATTCAACTCCAAAGACCAATTCTAATGTAGGATTCAAATCTTAAAGATACATATTCAATCCACATAGAAAAATAAACTTTTATTCAAACTACACCTACAGACCAATAATACACAGAAGCTTTCTTCTTTAGCTTACATAATTAAATCTTCACCAATTGTCAAGGCATTTTGTTGGGTTTTTCTTTGTTTGGATTTCTTTTTCCTAGGGTTGAATATTACAGAGTCTTTCTTTGGCTTGTCATGATAATTTTATGTTTACCACGTTAAAACTAGCTTTTTCACAACACTGAACCAACGTCATTTTTTTCCCCATGACTCTCTATCATTATCTATTAGAGGTAATAAAAGAACAAATACAAACAAGCAATCATGTAAAATAGTAACCTGTAGTAATGCCTTTTTCAGGCAACCTCAGAACATCTGTCACAATTTCAGTCAAATAGAAAAATAAGTGTTGATATAAGTAATGATAAACACAGTTTATCACATTAACTTTTTTACTGTTGATGGACAAACTCTCTGCTATGACAAACCAACCAGATCTGATATCAATGATACAATTTGATGTGCTGATATGCTAAGTCTGACAATTCCTACCTAAAAGAAAGTTGAAGAGGAATATATTTTTACTACATGTGACAAATACAATGGTGTCAAGTAGCTCAGTGCAGAAAAAAACAAGACATTATAATGAAGTTTAGCTGGACAACTGCATTAACATTCAAGTAAATTCGACACACAGGAGCAACAGCTTTCTGATCTCTGCAGAATGGCTTCTTATGGCTATCAGAAATATAAAATGTCATAACAGGCACAACCTGTGCCTGGACTATGAGACTGTCAAAAAAGGTTGCCATTAATATATGCTATTTCAAAACCCAAACAACATTGCAAAAAAAAAAAGTCCATTTCTATATATCCTTGCACTTGCTAAATTTCTTCCAAAATATTCCCACATATTTGCATATATAGAAATTTGCACATACTGTCTGCAATGAGATTTAGGGCATTAAAGCAACTTGTGTGTCCATGGTACAGAATGCCTGCATCACTGAACACTCTTTCTACTCCAGATTTAGCACTCTAATTAGACATGCTACAAAGAAGGAGTATAGAAACACTGCACAGCCATGTGTCTCAGAAAAGCAAAGTTTAACTAGGATTGAAACTGGCAAGGGACATCAAGGGCAACAAGAAGAGCTTCTACATTAAATAAACAAGACACCTGGACAAGAAAAATACAGGCCCACTGCTACACATGGTGGATACAGCCCACCCTGGCTACAAAGGCCTACTGTATTTTGGGCTGTTTTCAAAGGACCACAGTCAGTAGATCTAGGTATTTATTAGACTACATCTAGCACACTGCATCCAGTACCATGCCCCAGTACAGAAAGAATAGTGACAAACTGCAGCAACTTCAGTAAAAGGCAAAAATATAGTTAGAAGCTACAGCAACTCCCCTATGATGAGAAAGTGAGAAAAAGGTTTGTTCAGTCTGGGGAAGACAACTTCAG
Organism: Agapornis canus; assembly: GCA_036873685.1. NCBI lineage: Eukaryota > Metazoa > Chordata > Aves > Psittaciformes > Psittacidae > Agapornis > Agapornis canus. The sequence continues at coordinate 11,021 of JBAFWW010049185.1, read as the reverse complement.
GGGACTCTGAACCTAAGAGTACTAATGACGAGGTCATCAAGAAGACAAAAACAGGCACTTTAAAGAAGTGCCCAGTGGTAGGACAAGATAATACTGACTTAAATTTAAACTGAATATAAGGAAACACTTTTTCCACCATGAGCACTTTCAAGCATTGGAAGCGGCTGCCCACAGATGCTATGCAGTCTCCATTCTTGGAGGCATTCAAGACTAGATAGGATAAAGTCATGAGCAACCTGGTCTGCTCCACTGACACTGCTTTGAACAGAAGTTTGACCAGGCACCATACACCCTTCTAACCTCAGTCATTCTGTGTCTACAATTTAGATGTCTGCATTTGAGCTAGCTAAGACCCCATTATTTTCAGTGGAGATATAGTCAATACCATCAATGAAATTTACTCAATAATTCATATAACCAAATATAGATGAATCACACTACTTCATTACATATATTGATTTGCTTACTCTTGAGTGAAGTTAACCTTCCTGAACTTGACCAATTGCAGCTGTCCACGTCATGTACACATGGTCATATGAGCTCCCCACATTGTTTAAAGTACCCATTTCCAAACACAACTCTTCCCACTCTAAGAAACAAACAAACAAACAAACCCAAACAAGCAAACAAACAAACAAAACCAAACAAACAAACAAAAAAAAACCCCTCAATTCTCTGAAGTGAAGTGTCAGAATCCTGAAAGTGCACCACTTTGTTTCATCAGAAAAAGTCCATCCAACTCTAGGATTTATTTAGAGCTAAAGTGCTGCCGTTAGCAATGCCTGTTACAATGTATGCATTAAGGGTTATATGACAGGAAGATCAGATTGAAGAGCAGTCTCCCATCCCTTTCACCCCCATCTTTGATGTCCCCAACTATCAGTGACACTAGCTGGAAGTGTCAAAGTCCTGAGTAAAGCAACAGGCTCCAGCTGTCCTGCCCAGTCTTAAACCATCTTTCTCTGTAAATCTTCTCTTTCCCTGTCCATAGGTTTAAGTACTTGGGTTAAACTTAAACTCTGGCATATCCTAGCTGTGTAGCCCTGGATGAGGCTTCTATGAAAGAGCTAAGCTGTGAAAAAACTGTGGTGAGAAGCTCCAAATAGGGCTTCTAGCCATATACCCTCCATCCACTGGCTTGGGTATGGCATGGAAGCCTCTGCCCTGCTATAGGTATGCTGCACTTTGGTCATACCTTATTGATGTTGATCCTGCCCTGCTGACTTTTCTTGGCTCAAACTCAAATCTGCCTAATGACTACAGTCTTCATTTGAAATCACCAAACAGTCTGTTGGATGAACTTTGTTACTGTCACCAAACCTTCTCTGCTTGACCTGTTAAGATACTGTGGGACTGCACACCTCATCAACGAGGTCACTGTCTTGCTGTTGCCCTCAGCTCCCTTGTGACAGAGTCTGGTCATGTTGGCTGCTGAGAGCAATTGACAAGGATTCAGTAGCATCACCACTAATACAAATTGGAAGCAGAAGCAATAAATGTGCATAGCACTGACTCAGACTTAGGGACATCTTGTTGATCTATTCAGATTCAGCAATCTATGGAGCCATAGGTCAAGTGCTGCTTCAAAATTTATGCCTTCAGAATTGCTTCAAAATGTCATTCCTCCAAATTTCTCCTCAAAAATCTATATTTTTATGGGTTTTTTTTCCTATTCTTGCAACAATATGCATAGGCTAAAAACATTTTTAATATATGTCTTATATGAAACATGCTGTAATGTCTTCATATATAACTCCTCCTCTCCCCAATTAAAGTGAAAATCTAATTGTACATTCAGGAAAGCTTGATACAAGATCCAAAAAGTACTGAGCAATCATCCAGAAGTGCTTATGATATACTTTTTTTATATTATTCAATTATGGGTATGTGACTAAAGTTTCTAATCATGAACAAATTATACATTTTCAAAAGTCCTCCATCTATGCACTAAATCATAGCACATTGAAACACAGCAGTACCATGAAAAAACAGCATACATCACTTCAAGTGAATGCACCACATTATTCACCTTCCTCGATTTCACTCATCATAATAGCCTTTACTCAGGAAGAATGAAATTTCTCACCTACATTCCTATTAAGCTTTCTCTTTTAATAGCTCAGTCAAGCAGATTCAGCTCCTTATAGGGTAACTTACCTCTTTCAAAGGAGTGAAACAGCATGCACCACACCCATAAGCAGAAGGCTGAAGTAGGTCAGATTACTGGTAAGAAAGTTTATTATTTGCAAGACTAACACTTGAACAGTTAATTTCCAAAATTTCCTGAAAATTGTTGTTCAAGGTTCTAAAGCCATACTTTTAACATACCTGGAAATAACTACTAACATGAGCCAGTTTCTCACTTACCTCATCAGTTTAGAGGATGAAGCTCTGAAATCCTAAACGCCACTATGAAAGTATATCCAGAGACAGAATGCAAGCAGTTGAACCAGTAATAAGTTCTGTTTCTGTTCTCATGGCTGACCTGCTTCATTAACATCCTGTCAGAAAATACTATCTACTAAAACCAAGAAACATATTTCTATCAATATGAACAATCACTTCATGATGCTGATTGACCAATTATAGCCTCTCTGAAATCTGAATCATTTCCAGCAACTCCTGGGAAGTAAATCAAGGAAAATTAAATTTATATTACCTATTTCATCAACTTTGAGACTCCTTTCCTCCAAAAGACAGCTCTGTCAAACTTTTACTTCAGCTGCCTCTCAAATAGACATGAAAAATATGCTTTCCAGAGCTTGAGGAGTTTCAGCAGCATGACAAAAGTAAGATACATTCTTTCTGGTAGTGATGTCTACAAATGCCTTGCTCTTTTGCCACAGTTCGCTGACTATGGTGTTTATCTTACAGTGGTTTGTAATCTTTTTTTTTTTTTTTTTCCTTGTTTAGAGCTTTAATGTCTCCAAAAGGTACTTAGATCTGTAGAAGTCAGCAATAGAAATTCCTGATCAACAAGAAACATACAAACTCCAGAGACACGATTAACTGAATTGCTCAATTTGTAGGTCATGCATAATTCCAACATACACTGCTTTCACTCTCCTTACTTGAAATTATGTTATGAGTGCTTATTTGCAATCTGAATCAAAACCTTATAAGAAATAAACTCTTGTATTATTTCCCTCTAGGTGTTTAACTTTGGTATGCTCCCATAAAGCCTTCAACATCTAGCATCCTAACATTTAATAGATCAGACTTCTGGCATTTTTGACTAAACAAGGAAACAATTTTACCCAAATTAAAAAGAACTAGCAATAAGGGAAGGTAACAATTTACTGTCTTCATTGGAAACTAAATGGCTTACAAAACATACATATAAATCCTTGAATGATTCATTTGCAAAGAATCCTTGTACTCCCCTACATTTACCCCATCAAATACAAGAGTCTGCAATGTATTCTAACCAGCATAAAATGAAATCTTTAAAACATAATACACAAAAATAGACACCATCTGCGATACATAAGGAAGTGATACATAGTACAAATCTATGCATTCGAATTTCTGTACATGCCCATTATTTTTTATAATGCTAAGAATATAGAGCATAAAGACTGAAGCCCCAAGCAAAATCACGGCACAGATAATTTAAGACCCATTCGTTTTATTACTTTCACAGAAATAATTGCATCTACCATATTCTACCATGCCAAAGTACTGGCTTGAGGTTTGGTACATTCAGGAGACAAAAAGAATATAATTGCAAGGAAATACACTTAACAACTGACCTATTACTTTTTCGTTACACTAACTTGCAAATAATCATCTTTCTGTCAGCACCTTCTTATTTCCACTTGTCTCATTTCATTTCTCTTAATGCTTTAAAAAATGGATCTTACTTTTTGGTAATTAATTAAAATGAGATGTTCACACGTTTAACTTTACTATCAAGTCAAAAATAGGCAATAACTGCTCTAGAATAGCTAAAAATAAAAGGTGGAGAGAAGAGAATGTTTCTATAGCAGTGATAGTGTTTTGAACACAAAATCCAAGATTTACCTCTTCTCAGATAGATTCAGTGCAACAGACTTAAGGTCATGTGCAGAAATACAAGTGATGCCAAAGAAACAGCAGATGAGATCTATCAACAGAAATAAATATTTTTATCTGAACAGAAACTGTACATGAAATGTATGTTCAAAAATGTGAAAGGACTTAGAAGGCTTACCTGGGAAATGATTTGTTTCTAACATCTAGTACCTGACCCTATTTTATCAGGAAGCACAGATTTTGTACTTAGAAATTCAAAATATAACCTTCTTAAAACAGTGTGAACCTACTGGCTTTCCTTTTCCTTTTTACTGAAGGAGTTGCATAAATAGGATTCTAACAAATGAAGAAATAAACTTGTGCAGAGAAAACTGATGTGCCATTGCGAGGACACCTTGACTTCTCTTGTTTTCTATTATACACATTAAAGGTTTAGTAGTGGAAGGAATTGAATGCTTCTCAATGCATTTTTCAATGATTCCTCACAATGAAGCCACTTTTTACACAGCGTATACAAGCAATAAGCAACTAATTAAAAGGGATATTAACATGCTGCAATACACACAGAAGGGGGGTTAGAACTAGATGATCTTAAGGTCCTTTCCAACCCTAACTATTCTATGATTCTATGAATTATTCCAAGTCATAAAGACAGAACTAATCAACCAGAATAAATCAAACTGAGGAAACAAGCCATCTAAGTGTTGCAATCACTATCTTAGCTTTAGAGTTCAGAAAGAAAATGAGCACAAATTTTCCTATACATGGACTAAAAAATATAGCTTGCATGCTGATGAAGACATTTTTCCGTGACTTCTCTTGTAATTATAATGCAGCAATAATTGTTTGCTACTGATTATCAATAACATGCAGAAAAAGTGGAATTTATCATATTAGCTCTAGTAGAATTTCACTTCAGTGATGATACATCAATTCTGATGTCACATCCCCAGATTTAAAAAGCAAATGACTATTCTTGAATAACAAGTTTAGATCAAAAACATAGAGACTATGTGCTAGTAGAAAATTATCAGCTATATACAGACAAGTCATACAAACAAAATATTATTTAAGAGCATGAAGCTCTTCACTGTGAGGGTAGTAAGACACTGGAAGCAGCTGTGGCTGTTCCATCCCTGGAAGTGCTGAAGGTCAGGTTGGATGGGGCTTTGAGCAACCTGGTGTAGTAAAAGGTGTCCCTAGCAGAGGACCTGGCAGAGGGCTGGGACTGGATGATATTTAAGGTCCCTTCCAGCCCTAACCACAATTATATAAACTCTATTAGAATATAGGGATTAGCAATTTTCATAGACACAGAGGCTCAGAAAACAGATCTTTACTGAATAAATTTTAATTTCAGCATACTTCATAGGCCTGTAAATTTCAAGGTAATTTTTAAGGCCTCATATTTTACAATATGCATATAGTATTTCAAGATGCAACAAGTTCTGCAACTAGAAAATCAGTCACTAACTAATTAACCCTGCATTATTTTCTTTCTCCCCCACTTGAGCAAAAAGAGACACTTAAAATAATGAAAATCTTTAAGGCAAAAGATGACAAAAGGAAGAAGCCTCACAAAGTAAATAAAAGAGAATAGAAATATTGGAACAAGTCAAGCACAGAATCATGAAGATGATCAAGAGACAGGAGCATCACTCATACAATGAGAAGCTGAGAGAGCTGGAGCCAGAGAAAACAGGCTCAGGGAAGTCTTCTCAGTGTGTGTAATGTGTCTTTAGTACCAATACAGGTACTAAGACAGCAACATCCTCAAATGTATCTTGATTTCATCCTGGAAAGACAATCAGGAGAAAATCAAATGTGCCCAAGGAAATCACCAAGGAAAGTATGTCATGACTCAGACCAATTGTTCCAAGAACACTTGGAACAAGCCAATTCAACATATAGATATGCATTTAAAGCTGAACCATTCTTGATTCCAATTACCAACAGGATACAGAAGAAAGGAGAGGGAGAGAAGGGTATGAATTTTACTGAAGCCTTAAGACTGTAACTGATTATAATACGTTATGGATTCAAAAAAAAGTTCCTTTAGCTACGCTGTGCATCATGCTTCACAAAAAGGCACTGACAGGATTTGTCATTTCAAGGATGACACAATCCTTACAGGTTTGGAAAAGAAGCAGCACAGCTAAAATATTTTAAAGGATGCCAAAATAAATGAGAGATTATGTTTTGATCAGGAGAGCCTTCTGCTGATAGGTGATACAGAATTAAAATGGCAACACTCTGTTTAGAGGTTTGGGATAACAGTGTAAGAGAGTCCCAGCTATATTGGGCATGTAAGTTTAAAAAAAATCACTACACAGCACAATACAAGTGTTCTTGGCTCAGACATGATTCAGGACAAAAGAGAAGCACATTGTAGGTCAGCACAAAGGTGTATGCATAGAAGCTGCAAAAGAAGTAGCTCTGTTTTACTTGTTCTATAATGAGTCCAAAGTCGACACGTTCACAAATGCAAATACCAGACCATGACATCAACCTTGAGCCACCTTAAGTATATTCAAAATACTATTTCTTTCTAAAAAATTCTAAACCAAATCTTTGTTTCCTTCAGAATTCTTGCCTTTGTGTAGCTACAATTAAACATCACAAAATGCAAATACTTTTAGAGATAGTGATGGAATCCAATGTCCATCTCTGACTGCAAAAGTGGAAAACAATTCTATTAGGAGACACCAAAAACAGTAGCCAAAAAGTACAGCATGTGGAAATTTCACTGGTTTAGCCAATTTTCAGGGTGAAATAAGACTTTTTATTGAACAAAACATTTCAATACAAAAATATGTAAGAACTATCAAGCACCTCAAATATTCCCTTTTTTCCCCTCAACTTTAAATCTAAAAATGAGAAGAGAGGATCTGAAGTGGGGTATGTGCTTAAGTTGGTTTTTACGTGATACAACAGAGGTCAATGTTTCACTGAAAATTCCAGTTGAATTTCTGTGGGAGAATACTGATATTGAATTTTAAGGGTTGGTGTGTCGGAGTGGGGAACAGGAAACAGGAAAGTTTTTCCAGACAGTAAAGGACTCAATGTCATGCTCTAAATATGTAAGAAGATAGTTAATAACTAGGATCGTCATGACAGTAATAATGAGTTTGTCAGCATTCAAAAAGAAATATGTATCTTTATGTATTCTTCTATGAAAGAGAAGATACAAAATTTAAGATTAATTATGAGAGTGCACTTCAAGAAAAAAAACAATCAGAGATTCATACTGACAACTGATGAGGATCAGAGTTAGGTCATCATATTGACTGCCACTGCAAATGTGTGCAATTACAAGAATGTCATTATTAAACAAAACAAAAGAATTACACCAATATACTCCTTATTGATGGGTCAGGAAAACAGTCAGAAATCTCAAAAAAATTTGGAAAGATTATAAATTTGCAGGTTTTAACCCAGTTATCCAGTTAACTGCTAGGGCACAAAATTTCCTCAAAAAAAGTAGCTACATTCATTAAAATTATGTATTTAAGGTCAGGATTATTCTCAATTTATAATCTCCATATGTGACAACTGGGCCATTTCCAATGTAAAGGCTGTTTGCTAAGGAAAAGCAAAATAAATAAATAAATAAACCTGAACCTAAGTAGAAATACTAGACACAGAAGACCACCATATGGTCTTTCAAGTCTTGTCCTTAGAAGCCCGTGTTACCTCACTGTCTAAGTAATTACATTAACCTCCAAAACACAGATGGAAAACTAATATACCTTACCATTCTTCTGAGTGAGTGTTCTAGTCTGACACAGACCAGTACCTTACAAGTCTTTTTCCAGTGACTGCAAAACTGTATTATTTCCCCCTCCCTGACTCAACAGCATTTTGTACAAACTTCAGTCAGAATAGTTTAGAGGCTGCTAATCCCACTCTTGAGCATCAGTCTATGACCTCCTGCTTCAAATGCAGTTAGACAGCATCTCAAACAGCTTACTGGCATGAATTTAATCTCCTTTCTACAACTATATAAGCTCTTAGGTTCCCCTCAATTCTCATCCTTACTCTTTGTAAAGAGTAACTGACGGAGAAATCAATTTAATAGATAAGTAATATTAAAACTAAAGCTAGGTTTGTTCACATTCTGGTCCACTCAACCATATGCATTTCAGAAATAGTAAAAATAATTACTGGCTACTGTCATTTTTAAATTACACCTTCTTCCCATTACTCAGAGAGAAGCACTACTGCGGAGCATATGGAACAGAAATCAGAAAACTGCCCCATCTTGCTCATTTCTTCTCTTTCTTTACATCTCAAGGTTTAATTAATTATTTTTACTTCTGGTCACACTCCATGCAAGCAGGTACAATTAACTGCAAAATGCCTTCAATCACACTGGTGCAATCCCATTGAATTAAAAGCCACCACACAGCAGCGTCAAATGATTTTTATATCTGTTTCATGCAAAATTTTGACATTTCTTTATGGTGTGGCAAACTTTGGCCTTTTGGTCAGTAAAAGCATGACATGAGCTTTTAAACACATGCAGTAATTGGAAGTATTAACTGCCATAACACCATGAACAGTATGATTGTGCAAGAAATAAGAACACAAAATGCATGCAAGTGTTTAAATTTACAGTATACTCTTTCCAGAATACTATTCAATAATTAAATATCTACCTGTCCTAGTAATTCAAATATTGCATTAACAAATATCCAGTGAAAACTATTCTAAGAATTACAATATCCTCAGAGATCATTAAAAAATGCTATTGTAGAATTTGCTCCTAGAAAGAGCATCAGTTCTTTGTATGTCTGGAATAGAAAAAAAACCCATAATTTCATTTACAGTGCCCCCTATAGCAAATCTATCATTCCAAACCCATATAATGGTTCTGATAAAAACCAGGCAAATCATAGAATCACAGGCTGGTTTGGGTTGGAAGGAACCAATGCTTTTTATTTTTATGATCACAAAAGTTTCTGACACTGTCTGCATACATCATTATTGTGATCAGACAGTAGATAAGGTCTTACTGAGGTATCTCAGCCTGGCACCAAGAAAAAATTGAGGCACTTGCCACCTATTAGATTTTGTCTGCTTGCTTAACAAAATCTGGAAGTGCATCAGAATGTTTTAGACTCACGGGGTCTTATCTTTAAATTTACTAGGTTTGACACCAATATTTAAAGTCTCTAATTAAGCATTTCTGTTTGTCAGTAAAACATGAACAGAAATGTATTCTTCTGTAACATAAAAGACAAAATAAAATTTCCTTATCTCAACAAAATACAGTCTATTTAAAATATTATTACACAGCTCACAAAAAAAAAAATCCAAACTTGGATGCAATTAATACAAGCTTAGCTTTCACAAGACATCTTCCTCATTTAATAATGGGGCACCAGCCAAATTTCTAATGAAATAACAGAGAAGAAAATCACCTGGCTCAAAGCCAGGTCAGTAATTTTCCTGATTATCTGTTTCAGATTTGTGACTCCAGCCTGACCCTCTCTAATACACTAGTCTATAAACTGCCTGATATTCCTAACGGCACAGGAAAAAGTAAACCACGCAAACGAATCCATACTGAAAGCTTTGTGTTAATCATTCACCTACACATTTAATGCTTCAAAGGTTCAAAGACATCCAGAGATGGAATAAACGTACATAGGTAAAGACACAATTGCATTTGAATTCCAACCAGATGAGGAAACTAGCCAGCTAGACAGGAACTTTTTATTTATCCATCCCTGGAGTTCTCTGGTCTGAGAAGCAATCTGCAGACTTTTAGAGGCCAGAATAAAGGGAACAAACAGTAATAGTGATTCCAAAGGTCACACTATCACTTTTAGCAATGATACTAATCTTTTTCATTACTTCAATTTAATTCTGGGCCTGGGGGGAAGGAATCCCTAATTTTATTGTCATAACTACAGGATAAAAAAAAAAAAACAAACAAACAAACAAGAATGTAGTCTTGTAGCTAATGCCTTGACTAGTAACCCTGGAGATCTAAGAAGCCTTGCTTTCAAAATAATGTACCATGATCATCATAGGCCATCAGTAGCCATCAGAATCTGACTGCCAAAAACATGAAACCGTATTAGTGTCGAACTTGCTTTGGACCAAGTAGCCCTACTAAAATGCAAAACATCTATCTGTTCAGAGAAACTTGTGAGAAAGTAAGGATGCTTACATTTCCCTCTACAGTGACAGGGAATTCAAACAAAATCATCACAAGATACCTATTAATTGTGGCTTACTCTTGGCTTCAGTTCCTCTACTGCAACTCAAAGTGCAAACTCATGGGGTCTCAGAGGAGACAGGGAGACAAGAAGCATGGCTGTTGCATCCCCTGAGCTGAGGATGGGAGTCCTAAAGTCACATGTCTATTTGCAGATTTATATTTTGCATATAATGTTACTGGAGAACAAATAAACTCAACACACCACCATACTGTACTTGACCATGAACAGGCTGTTTTATTATCATTAAATAAAGTAGCCTGACATATCGAATGCCAAACAGTACTGCCTCTGGACGAACTATTCACAAGACATGCCAGAATCAGATCCCAAAAGCAGTTTCATCCAATGTCTGGATTTTAAAGGGATTTAAACAGAATCTAGGCATTACTCAAAAGGAATGGCTCAAGCCATGTGCAGAAGACAGAAATTCAGGCCTCTAGAGAATCATCAGGTCAAAGTAGGGCTTTCTGGAATACAGCTTCAGCTGTGGCATCAGAAAAGGAGAGAAGCTCCTAACACATACGTAAAAGTATCATGGACAAGTCCCTGTCTTTAAGCATTTAAATAACTGCAAATATGAATACCAGAAGCCTAATTGTTGATGAAGCTTAAGCTTGTGAAATATGTTTATGTGATTCGTGTCAATGTGAAGTAATATTGCATAATAAGATATAACCCTCTTAAAACATGGAATCTTTGACAGAACATGAACATAGTTTTTACTTTTTATCTATATCAATTTTGTTACTGCTTTCACTATTGGTATTGTGTATAAAA
>JBAFWW010049178.1:0-22985 GCA_036873685.1 Agapornis canus | reverse complement strand
TGGATGATCTTAAGGTCCTTTCCAGCCCTAACTATTCTGTGATTCTATGATTCTATCAGCTCACACCCCAAAGCCAAGAAGTTTTGGGGGAAGAAGAATTTGGAAGTCTACTCCCTGAAAGCCTCCTAAAAACATATTATCATGAAAGCGAGGTGTAAGGCCTCAAAGACCATTTCCAACAGCTTTGGAAAGCAGTGGAAGGAGGTACCTAAGTACCACCTACAATCCAGGCTCCTGTCAGCTTGTTTCTGACATTTAAAAGACTTGGGCATTTAAGTCAATCTGGCCTTACAAAACTAAGCAACTTATGTCCAGTGCCTCCAGCCCCTCTGTTTCAGTGGTGGGACCTGCAAGGCTCAGAGCATCCCAGTTCCTTCCTCTCCATGGTAATCATGACCTCCAAGCCCATGGCACAGCCTTGGGGGTCAGGACATTGCAAAGACATTGCTATCCCACAGGCTCTGGAAGATGCACACCTCGCCATTGTAAGGTTAAACCATGGTACTTCTAAATCCACTTCTGGAAACTCACAATTCAGCAATTACTGCAGCCACCACCTTGGGAATTACAGCACTTACAGCACCCCACTGGGGTTGCCACCTGTCTGGTTTCTAACCAGCACAGCTGGTTTTACTGGTATTTGCCAATAGCAGTGTGGCTTTGGTCATTACCGTAGCATTGCCATTAGAAACAATACGTTGCTTCTCTGGGGGCCATAAGGGACCCTTCTACCACTGCATGTAAATGGAGATGTGCAGCCACTGTCAGAGTTGTATAAGAGGGGTGAAAGAAGCAGCATGGACAGTTTGAACCAGACTGGAACTCATTCAACTAAACTAAAAATCATAATAGTATTATCAAATGAAGGCTGAGGTGTGGCCGCGCTACATCTCCTTAATGTCTGCAAAGAGAAAAGCTCAAATCTCAAAATGCATCTTCAAAGAGAGCTGCTTAAATACAGCAAAACAGAAAGACAAATTGCCCCAGCAAAAGATACCAATAAAACAAATGCCCTTTTGCTGATTTGTCAGTACAAATATGCTGTTGCAAAATATGTCAGCTGATGATGTTCTCCATGACTGTACAGGAGAAAACAGCAAGCATTTCCAGACACACACCTTTCTGTTTACAGGAGCCAGGTAAAACAGTCAGGGATATCAACTTCTTTCCCACATCCCACCAGCACCGTATCCCCCTTCCGTGTCAGCTGTGAGCACACAGGAGGAGAAACATTCTAAAGGAGAGATATATAATGAGAGCATAAAAGTTTAGTGGAGAAAATACTTGAAGTTGGAAAGCAAAAAAGCACAGCTGCTACTGGCACTTAAAGAAAAGATGTTTTAACCTCTGGTTGCACTTTTGTCATTAAAGGACATATAGGTAACGTCCTTTTTGGATGGTCTGATGGGCAAAATGACTCAGTAACTACTTAAAGATATGTAACTGGGGTTGTGAATGAGCTGGAACTGCTGTCAATCATAAACTTAATCATGGGAAGCACTGCCCAGAGCTGGTAACCTAGAAGCCAGTGAAACACCAGTAATAAATAAGATGGGTGAAAACTCATTCTCACACATAATGCCACAGTCAAAAACACTGTGAAAATCTCCACCTTGAACAAAAAGGGCTGTCAGTGCTTTTTCAAGCCAAGCAAAAGAAGGCAAAAGCTCAAAACATACTTAAAGTACAGTAAGGCACCTACTGCCTGGGCAACCTCCCTGCAGCAATAGAGGAGTTCCTGTGGACTGAGAAAGCAACAAGATGTTTTTCATGTGGTTTAAATGATCAGAACACAGTCAGAGATCTGGGACACGTGCTAAGTGACAAGGGGACATGTCTTAGTAGCCATTTACTTTGTGCATTCTGCCATGACTATGTCTTAATCCTCATTGCTGAAAAGGATGCAGTAAGTGTCACACGTCTTTTCAGATCATTTAAGGTATCATAATTCAGCTGCCTGCAAGAACAAACAGAGCTTTTTGTCACTTACTTCCTGGAGAAAACTTCCTGTATTTGCCTATAAAGGTGCAGTGGAAGTTCAGGCTTTAAGCAATTGTTGCTTACAGTGGAGCAGTGCTTACATGGCAAAACAGTCTTCTTCAGGACAAACAAAACCGATATCCCCATTTACCTCACCTCACACCCAGATTTCAGTGCTCTGTGGTTCTTTGATGATGTTACCATGCTGCACAGCAACCTGGGCTGCTGCATGGCCCCACATTTATTCACTGGGGACAATGTAACTTTGCTGAACCCTGGAGATGGTGATAAGAGGACAGCGCTTTGGGTCAGCCTGCCTGGAAACTGCTTGTGTTCTTGACACAGCTGAACTCCAGCTTTAACAATTCTTTACCTCCCTCTTTCTGCACTAGGCAGCAATGAATGTAAGGAGTGACTGTAAAGCTAAATAAGAAGCTACAGGACTGATAAGAGAAATCAGCTAGGAGCTGACTGGTTAAAAGTGAACTTTGCACTAAAAGCTTACTGAGTATCGTTATGCTATTGAAATGGAATGCTACAAAAGAAAATTAACATGGGACAGATGAAAAGAACCATAAAGAAGACAAAGACAATAAAAGCTGAAAATGTGTCTGAGAGACAAATGTCTGAGCTGCTGCTTTAGTACACAGTATAGTGGCAAAGTAAAAGGAAAAAAGGAGCATAATTTAGTGAGTAAATTCACCCCAGGATTGTGCTCGGTAGGTAAATACTGTAATTGTCCAGGTTTTATTACATCCAAGGGTTGGCAATCTCTACCCAGCAGAAATTGTGCAATGGTGTAAAACGGGCTGATCTTACTCATCCTCGGAGAGAAGCAGAGACATCAAGTCTAGAAGATATGATGATGTATTCTAACCTACTTCAAACCACAGGCTTTCAGTCCCACAAATTAACTCAGGTCATACATTCTCTCACAGGAACTCACCTGTGGTACCCTCTTATCCTGCTTGTCTGGGGGTCAGGAAAAGCCCTGGCTATGTCAGCTCCTTTGCAGAGGGCAGAAGGGCTGGCTGGTGCACATTTGGCAGCTAAGGACAGCTAAGCACTAACGCTGCACACCCTGCCACTCACTCATTCCAGGCGTGGATGCCATGCTCTGCATGCCCACAAATACAGTGCAAGGTACCTTAAAGGGCACTGCCCATATGGTATGAAATCCCAGGCATAAAAAATATTACAGGAAAGGAAAGGAACAGGAACAGTTATAGATATGCTACCGAAAAAAGTAATCACATCATGTCAGACATCTAGAGAGCAGCAACAGCTTGGAGTGTGGAGTGTACAGCTGTGGGACCAGCCACCAGGACACGGGTGCTGTGACACAAGACCCCACTAAAGGAACACAGCTCTATACATACCGTCCGTGCCCGGCTGATCAGAGACCGGAGCAAATCCTTAATGCTGTTGGCTTTGTTTCTTTGGAAAATCACAGTGGCTTGAGTCTGGCCAGACACTGTGAGGAAGGGCATCCCTGGCCAGCCCAGCTCCAGCTCTGGAGGGTGCACATCAGACATCAGTGGAAAGTAGGTGCCAGATGTTAGTTCAGAGTTGAGGGAGGACCTGTCTCCAGTGTCTGCATCACCAGGGTCAGCATCTTTGTCTTTCACTGCACTGGGATCTGGAAAGCTTTGATTTCTCTGATGGCTCATATATTCCATGTCCAGTGTGGAAAGAAAAGGCAGCTCCCGTTCCTCAGTGATGGCATTCAGGTAGCCACGTTCCCCCTGCTCAAGAAAGGCATCAATAGCAAGCCTGGCTGTTTCACTGTGCTGGAGCACCAGTGGGGTGGGCTCCCTCCACCACGGCTTCTTCAGCTGCTCCAGGCGGGTCTTCAGTGGCCCAGACACCCCTTGCTGTCCCCCATAGCTGCGATGGAACTGTGGTCTCACCTCTACTGCTAGATAGTTGAACATGACTGGAGCTGTTGGTGCTAGGAAGTGCCTCTCCAGCTGGATTAGTCCCCTGTCTGGTTCCATGTCCTTTCTGGCCCTCTTACACTCCTGAGCTCCTCCCAACAGGTTCCTTCAGGACTCAGCATGAGCTCCACTCCTCTGCTTGGGAGTTAATTACCAGGTACAGCCTCCCACTCTGTGGGAGGAGCTGGCTTTCCCCAGCTCCCTCCTTGGCTTCCTCAGACACGCACCTGACACTTGGTGCTTAGAGTATCCCTTTTGCAAGGGAGGAAGGTCAGCTCTTCAACCTAGTCCTTCCCTTTCCTTGTAACTGATTCATGTGCTGCCCTCCCCTTCCCTACTGAGAGGTCCCCACCCTTGGCCAAGCAGGCTCTAACCTGTTTTGTCCCTCACTGTGCTCACAGTGGAAATGCAGATGCTGAAACTTGTTCCTGCTTGAAATTTGTTCCAAATCAAACATGATTCTCAGTGTCAGTTATAATGAAATACAAATATCCCAAGTGGGTAATCAGACTTGGCCAAGAAACTTATTCATCCCTGAGCCATAGCTAACACTCCCCATCATTTCTCAGCCCAAGCTCTGCTTGGCACCTGGCAGAGAAGCCAGAACATCTTTTTTGGTATCACAGGATTGCAGTAAGTGACAGCTCATGTTGTTAGATACCCCAGACTACAAGAGCAATAGCTCATGCCATGTTTTAGCATCTCCCTGGAAATCCTTCAAGAAAGAGACATTCAAACTTAGGAACCTGGTGCTATGAGAACAACAATGCTGTCCGTATGCTGTGTATTCTGGGAATGGTTAACTCCAGCTTCCCAAAAGCATCATGAAGCTATTCTCTGAGAAACAACACAGGCAGATGTTAATACAGGATTTAAAATGCTGTGCTAGGAACATACTACCCAGAACAGAACACAGCACATGACAACCTTGCACAGGAGGCACGCCAGAGTCTCCAGACTGATGTGTGGACCTCTCTCACCCCAACCAGCTCACTTAACCTCGAGCTCCTAAAGTCCACAGAGGCTAACCAGAGAATGAAGAACTGCCTGGATAGTTGATCTACAGTTAGTAGATCAACAGATAGTTGAGCCTTTTATCTACAAGTTAGAAAACCCCTGTGAATTAAATTCATCCAGCCTAAATTAAGTCATCTAAAAGCTAAATGTCTGCTCTCAGACTGGGCTGCAGTCAATGCAGAGACAGCCATGTGTAAGTGTGAACAAGCACATTCAGACACCAAGTTTCAAGTCAACTGGGATGAATCATGTCCCCAAGGGATTATCACTATCCATGAACTGGAGTGGGATGATTAGTTTAGATTATCTGTCTAGCCTTTAGGTCCATGAAGTCAGAACAAACTCATACCAGGACTGTGCAAACTGCAAGAACACAAGCTTTAGCCAGAAGATGTAAGTTGCCTGACAGAGCTGTGTTGCAATGCAGCAGGCAGGCACAAAGCCAGCAGTGACAACAGATATGGGATGAAACTAAAGAATAACATTAACTTCAAATGGAACGTGAACAGCCAAACACAACGGGAGGAAGTTTGTGGAAAAAACAAATAGAAGCAGCTATAACATGATGGGTCTTTTTCTGGAGCTGCTTTCCAGGGTGATAACATCACCTTGGTGATAACATAAAAGAAGGGTAACATCACCCTACTTTTTGCCTTCCTACACCACTGAAAAGAATGTGAATGTTAAAACATTCACCTAATGTGTGTTTTTCTGCCAGATGAACAACTGCTGCTGATTCTGTAAAGTAAAGGGATTACCACTGTCACCAGCTGGTATTTGGTAATGATCTACTCTCCCTGCAGTAATTTCTCATGGACTTCAGCATATGAAAGCACATAGGATGTAAACATCTCCAGCCCAGCTTGTCGGACTGGGCTTCTTCATCTGGTGATGGGGAGAGGCAATGATTCCTGGGGAGTCAGTTACCTCACCCTGCAGCAGACATCTGAAACAGGTCAGATGAAATGTGCTGATCTCCTCCACCGAGCAGGAGAGCTGAGGCTGACACTCAGTGACAGAGGTTTACCATGCAGACATCTAAAATTAGATGAGAGGTATCCTGCTCCTGCTGTCTGGGAAAGAGATAAACGTCTGTAATTGGCACTCCACAGGCTGATTGGCCACCACAGGATGTGGGAATCACATCAGCCAATTTTTGCCAGCTAAAAGCAAGGATCATATCTGGAAAGTGTTGCCTACACACCTTCTGCAGTCAGCAGAGAAAGACAAGGGGAAAATTCCCTCTGGCTAAACACACATACCAAGTCCCACTTTCAAGGCAACATATCCAGGCTGCTATATATACTGTGGCTAAGTATAGCTGAGATACAGCTCTGTCAGGATCCAAGCATTCGGCAATGCTTCATTCTTGTGTCCCACTACAGATGTTCTTGGAGCTCAAACACAAATACCTTGCCTATTTTTTAGATAAATAAATGTACCTGCTGCTTCTTCTTCAAGCAGAAATAGAAGGGAGCCTGCTAACTTGCTTCATGATAGAACAGTTCTTTGACAGCACTCACCTGGGAATACAAGAAGCCAGATTTACTTTCCCCTTGATCCTAATTGCAGACTGAAATCCACATCTTCCATCACAAAACATCATGGTGCTCAAACACACTTATGTCACAGGCATTTCTGGAAGGCATTGTGTATCAGTGTTCCACTGTGCAGAACTCACTGGCCAGATATAAACAAGTGCAGCTAGAGTAGAAAAGTCCAAATTCTAGTGACTGCCCAGAGGTCTGTGTCAGCACCGGACTCCAAGACAGAGCAGTGTGGTCAAGTCTCCCAAGGTTTTGTCCAAGGTTCCTGACCACAGCATTACAGAATCATCCTTCCCAACACACCAGCAGCATAGGAATTCCTTATGGTTTAAGACTTCCAAATCAGGAAAGAGCTTTGCACCCACTCAGCTGAAGGAGGGCACTGGATACCAGTTGCCAGCCAAATGATCTAACTGCTAGTGTTGGCAAAGCAGACAACTCTACCTCCTCCGCTGGCTCCTTGCACATTGGTGTACCCAGCATGTTGGTTCTTTCCAGTTGCTGCTCTTCCTCCCACGTGTCATGTAGGGAAGCCAACATGTGGGCCATGGAGTCACCCTAGTGGCACTTCTGAGGTCCAGCCCTGAGCTGCTCAGGGTGCTGCTTCAGAGCTGTCACAAGGACCACAGCGTGCCTCTTGCCTAAGCTGCTGCCCCATACTGAACATGTGAAAGAACACTTTGACACCTCTTCCTTCTTTCTTTCCAAAGGAAACATACAGAAATAGAATGGGCATTGTAACATCAATGGGTCTGGTTGCCAAAGGAAGAGGACATGAAGAGAGGGATGTGGGACAACAAGAATATCCTAGTAGGATACCTGGCTTTGACAGGATGTGGAGCAGCCCAGAAGGCTGGAGGTGGGATGAGGAATGAAGGAGACCAGCTCACTCTCTCAGTCAGTCAGGTACTCATTAATGAAGGCTTTGCATGTGCAAAACTCCTTGCTTCCTAAGTACGTATGAAGGAGCTCTTACCTCCTGGGAGAGCTGCAGCAGCAGACCAACACCACCAGGATCCAGTCTCAGCAACACGTTGTGGGGTCCTCCTACATGAACATACCTGCACAAGACAAGAACAGGGCAGTCAATATTCCTGGTTCCTGCACTTGCATGCAGGAAATTGTTTATGCTTATGTGACCCACATCCCTCAAGAACATCCACTGCCGTTTGTCCTAAACTCCCTGTCTGCTCCCAGCACATCCTAGCTGGAGCAGCCACTGAAATGTAACAGCAGAAGGGGGAATCATGCTAGTGTGAGCTCCTGCTCTGCATTCCCAGTGGAAAGAAGAGGCCCAAACATCTCTTCTGTCCCACAAATGAGCAGAGCAAGCTGTTAGGCAGGTTGAATGACTGTAAGCAAAACAAGTACTCCCTTAACATGTTCAGCAACTTCAGGAAGAACACATGGAGGATGCACAGGACAGCCCTAAACATCTGAAGAAAGGGCAGCAGTTATAAAAAGCTCACCAGAGGAGTCTGGGAAGAATCAACATAGATATTAATATGCAACGGCCCCATCACAGTGCAGGAGGCCAGGCAGCCCCCAGCACTGGTGGGTGACTCTCCTTCTGCAGGCAGAGGGGAGATGGATACTTCACAAGCACAGCACAACTGCCTAAGCAGCAGAGCCTCCCACTCAGTCATGAGGAGCCTCAGGGTCTTTGCTATGTTCTTGCCAACTTTCCCAGAATCCTGTGTAAGCTTTTGTCCTCTCCTTAACCCTCAGACCTTCAGGAAAGACAAGCAGTGCTGCAGGCCAGGCTGTGCAGACACAAGATGCCCAAAAGATGGTGATACTGCTCCCCAAGGCACACTGCAGAGTGGTAGCAGTACCATCACCCATGCTCCTGGGAGAGGTGTTAACCAAGCCTTCAGACACCAAAGTCAGGACTGATGCAGCACTGTTCAGCAGGAAGCACAGAGGGCACAGGTTTAGCACAGGGTCTTGTGGAGAAAAGAGCACAAAAGTCTCAATTAGATTTTATTTATTATACCACAGAGGTGAGACCAAGGGGGGGGGAAATGTGAAGAGGCAGATGGGAAGGGCAGGAGCTGATACAGGGGAATATCTACTAAGAAATTAGATGCCACCAGCATCATAAACCCCTACCTACCTCCCCATGTATTAGGTTAAAACCATGGACACCTGCACTGGGGCCTGAAAAGCTGGAGAACATCACAACAAATGTATTCATGGCACAACTCTATTAGCAGAAGAGTTAGACACTCAGTAATTTCTAGGTGTTAACAAACATTTAAGACTCCCAACACTGGTATTTTCACCTTCTTGGAAGGAAGCACACACAGTCCAGTTTTGGAGCTCAGCATACCTGTAGAGGGGATCAGCAAACTCCTCCCAATGCCCAGGCCGTACTTCAGCACACCTCTGGACGTAGACCACTGCTGCAAGATTAAGCTGGTACAACAGAAAAGCTAGAAGATGCCTGCAGCAGGTCTGTGTTGATCTAAATTCCTGAAAGAAGACCCTCTCTGCAGGCTTCTGGAAGCAGGCAAATGGAAAAACATGAGTGGGTCACAGGGTGTCATGGCATGGCTCCCACTGCTCCTCAGGGGTGTCACGCAGTGGCACACATCACAGGGACAATGATTGCAGAACCAGTCACCATCCCGTTCCAGCTCATGCCTCTCCTCCCACAGCTCTGCTATTCTTCATTCACTCTCCATTTAAAGCTCTGTTTGGAAAATTGCTCTTCCTCAGCCTCCAGTTTCTGTTTATTTGCCAGCCAAAGGCAGGGCAAGTGAGGCATGTCAGTGGTCAAGTCCAACTATGTCAGGAGTAGCAGTTCTGACCCAAGGCATGGTGTGGCGGAAGCATGACTAAAAACTTCACTTTGTGGAAGGTGAGGATGGGAGGCAGAAACCTGGGAAGTGGTAACTGCACTTTAATACGGCTTATGCACCCGGACAGTACAGAAAGTGTGAAGCTCATTGTGAATGCCTGTGCTCTTAGCCCTTCAGCTGCTTAAGAAGCAGTAGAAACACATTAGATATAAGTACCAAAAGGCAGTGTGAACACCCAAGCAGAGATGACACAGAAAGACATTCAACCACCTAAAATACAGAGTAGGCATTGAAGGGGATCAGATGACTCCCCCCAGACTCCAAATGTCTTAGAACATCAGTCTGAAGCAAGAGACTTCCCAAGTTTGACCCTGTGGGAAAAACCTAACACCTACTCTTCCTCTGGTGCAAGCCAGCAGAGAAGGGAAGACACTGAGCACTGATCCTTCTTTTCTGCTCACAGACACAAGAAAGCCAAGACCTAGCTGAAATAATGGGTGCTTCCCAGAGGCTCATGTCTCTTGTTTTTAAGACACCTGGGAAAGCTGGGGGAGCAAGTCCTTTGGAATCATAAAGCAATGTCCAAATTCCACATGTGAGATAGGAGACCAGGCTGCATGTTAAAGTGCTCACCATGGCTCATTACTACATGTATTCACTTAAAACACAGTTAAGTGTTTCCAAGCTGATGCGCCAAGACTGGTTTCAGGAATGCCAAGAGCATAAACACAACACTGTCCATAACCAAAACACCTTCAGTCATTCTTTCTGCAAAACCCTGAACACAGGTAAAGGTGGGCTGTGCAATGTATGGTTAAACACTCCCTGCTCTGCTGCAGTGGGAGCAGTGCTGTACACAGCAATCACTTTTAACAGGAAATCATTGCTGCTTGCAAGGTGCACATTTTGCTACTGGAAATGTATCCTCTCTCAAGGACTCTAAATTCTGGTTGTAAAGATGTCTTATATAAAGGTATTGGTAATGGCATGTTCTGAGCCTATTGGCACGCACCTCTCAAGGGCAAGGGGGGTCATATTCTACATCCAAATCCTGTTTCCAGGTAACTAATGCCTGGGAAGCAAAGTCCTCCCTTGCCCTAAGTAGTCTCCAGTGTATTTTTCCTCTCTAACAGATTACCCCTTTTAATTCACAGACAGTTTCTGCATTATTCTTTTAACAGGCCCCACACATTTCTGTCCAAAACACACCCCAACTGCTGGCTCAGCTCTGTCACTGTGGAGTGGTTGAAGGCATTTCATGGAACCAGCAGAGCCATGATTATAGGTCTTTATTCTCATATTAATAAAATGTGCAAAAGCAGATGCCATCTGGCACCATGATTTCTGGAGCCTCCTGCTCATAAACATAGGAAAGGGCTCCATTTTGACCATGTGGCTGTCCCATATTCACAGTACAAAAGGACTGTCATCTCCAGACTAGTGGTGCCACCAATTCTCCCAGCTTGCTGGCTCCACAGCATCAGCACCACAGACATGACACAAGCACTGACCTGCACACAGCACCAGGTTGGATGGTGGTGGATTCCCCGTGTTCCCATGGCATGGATAACAAGCCCAGGTTCAAATTACATAGCAGGAAAGGGGTTAAAGTTTAAATAACTGTTTTGTATATGAATCAATGTATGTAGCTTTGAGCCAAAATATCTACCATTAATTTTTCCACCTATTTCAGGAGCAGTAAGATACACAAAGTAAAGTTTATTTTGGTACTTGGTATACTTCACTCTCATTAAAAATAAATTAATCAGCAAATTCCTACACAGCTCAGCCTTCTTTTATGTAAATACAACCCAGCTGTAATGAATTACAAGGTGTTATTATCTCACACACACTGTATAATACTTCACACATAAGAAGTTTCTCTGCTTAGCTCAGCTTTCAACAAAAGCATCTTAAATAAACTGCAAGCAAGTTGTTTGGTCTGTAATGTTTTCACAGAGAAGGGATACACCTCACACAGAGAGGGTTTCTTTACATGACTCATTTTATAACAAGTTAAACTGAGGAAGTTCGCCTTGGAAAAAAGAAAAAAAAGAAGGGAACAAAATGGCTTTTTTATACACAGAAGGCTCCCTAAGAGAAGATTTGAAGAAACAAAAAATGCAAGGCAGTGTTTGGGAGCCTATATTCTGCATCCCACTGTTTTTTACACAGAGAAGGGATGTCAAATATTCCCCGAAACACACAATATGAAGCAAGCAGCTTCAGAAGGAAGAACAGGCACAGCCAGGCATGGTCACACTTTCACCACATCACGGAATCACAAACTAAGGATTAATTTCACAAATTGAGGATTGTCACCTTGGACTTTTGTTTAATAGTTTTATTAGGGATAAGTCCTGATATTATAGGGCTTATCAGAAGCGCACACAGAAAACACATCAGTTTTACCCAGACTGACATTTATTATTGACTAGGGGTTTAGAGAGGA
The DNA here is from genome assembly GCA_036873685.1 of Agapornis canus. Lineage (NCBI taxonomy): Eukaryota > Metazoa > Chordata > Aves > Psittaciformes > Psittacidae > Agapornis > Agapornis canus. The sequence continues at coordinate 11,248 of JBAFWW010049178.1, read as the reverse complement.
GAGAAATGAAAACTTTTGTCCCTGACCTGGAAGTTGCCTGGTGAACCATCCACCTACTCAGCACACCTCAGCCCCTACCCATTTCATCATTGGAGCTCTTGCTCCTATAATTATTATGCTGGCATAAGCTGCCTGCACAGCCATATCAACTGGGGTTGACAAGTCTTGCTGAAACTCTCTGGACCAGCCTTGGGATGGAGGATTGCATAGTCATGTCCCATTGAGAACCATGGACAAAACCAGGCATGTTTTTTTCCTAAAGAAATTTGTAGACCACAACTCTAAAAAGAATATGGAAATATCAGCAAGGCAGACTGAAATACCAATTACTCTAAGGATCTTTTAGTGACAGCTCAGCCCTGGTTTGGATTTTATTCTCACTAAGATAGCTGGAGTCACAGAGGATTACTGGGACTGTGCATTATCCTTTGCATCCTCCTATCCTTGTGCAACACAGCAGAGAGTTCCTAGAAAGGGTTTTCACAGAAAACCATTCAGAATCTTTTAAAGCAACTCTTAACTCCACTAAAGCAAAAATGGAACATTCCATCTTGATATCAGGCTTTTAAAATACATTAACATCTAATATGCAAAGCTCAGTCTTGCATTCACAACCATTCAGTGAGCAGAGGAACACTACTGTGCCTCTAGGTAGCAGCTTCCAAACATGGCAAGGGACAGAACTGTCTTCTTAAAGATGACAGAAATGTCTCCTTAAGATAATTCTAAGTCATGGTAAAATACCTGGTTTCCTAAAGACAGAAGGCAGGTCTTTCAGTTTGTCAGCAAGGACCACTCAGCGCCATAACACGGACAGAGGTTCTCAAATGAACTAGCATTTATTTGCAGGTGAACAGTCAGAAAAGCATGGCTGTCCAGTCTGGTACTGAGGCACCACGGGTAGGACATCTAATTAAATACTGCCTTTCCAACAGGAGGTTTTCCTCCTGACTCCACAGCCTCAGCCCAGTCCCATTTCAAGCATGCTTTCCAAGCTGATCTGACAATCTGATAGAGATGTCAGGCACTCAGAGTCCTTCATCATTGTAAACAGGGGAAAGGGGCTTGAGGATGCTGCGGGCGTTGCTCTCCACAAGTGGCCGCCAGCTCACCTCACCCGTCAGCAGCAGGTCCTCACCGCTCAGCGCGTCCAGGTGCTGCACCTGCAAGGACAAGGAGTTAGTGCAAGGCACCCCATCACCCTTAAATGCTACACAAACAGGCTGGTTTCCAGGAATGAAGCACAGAAAGGAGAATTTAACATATTTTGTCATTTGTGTGAGACCTGAAAAGATAATTTAGTATGTTTCAGTTTTAAGAGTCAGGGAAAGACTGAGATAAGTATCTGCAGATCTGGAGTTAACTGCATAAGGTCTCCTACTAATACCTTACCTAATGCTTCCTCTGAAAGTTTGGCAACAGGACAAAGAGAAGCCATGCAAAGCTAACATGAGTCATTTTATCTCTCCAGCACTTAATTCAGGTGACACACTGACAGTACCATCACCTACCTGGAGTGCTCTTACAGAAGTGGTTTCACACAGACCAAGGCTTTGCATGATAGAAAAAAAGAAGCCTGACCACCATGGAACACTTGAGATTTGTAATATTAAAGCTCATGAGGTGGAGGAGATGAACATGGAATGAATGCTCGTCTACAAGAAATACTTGGGATCAAATTAAATTTCAAGGTGCAATGTAAGCAAAATAAAGAGACCCCTCTTGTCACACAACACAGGGTTAACTTACTGCCACAGGACACTGTAAAGGGGGAAAGGAAAGGAAGTCCATCAAGGGATAGTAAAAGATAAAACCTCCATCTCTGGCTCAGGAAGTCTGTGGGTTGCCAGAAGAGCTGACCCCCCATATACAGATGCTTGCCCTGTTACTGTTGTCTTCTCTGGTAACCCCTGTTAAAGCTGTTAAGCTGCTGTTAAAGACAGGTTCAGCAAGAAGCTATGGGAAAGAGCTGGTACACAATGCTGACTGGGAACAAAAGATAAACTGACAAGTAGTTTCTCAACAGAGGAATGAATACACTGATGGTCACAGCAGGTCAGATCAAAGAGCCACCTAAGCACTATCCTGTTTCTGACAGTCATCAACAGCAGATTCCCCAGCTAAGTACAATGCATGCATACAATGTTATTCTCCCTGTTTATTTTCCTTCCTCTCAAAACCTGTTAGTTCAGGAATTTTGAGCCTGAAGTGGTTGTTGTGTATTTAATAGCCATGTATAGGTTTATCTTCCACAGACCTATATGGAATGGGCTATGGGCTTTGGAACCCATGTGCCAGTGTAGCATTCCAAATAACCCATGGCAACGTTATGTCCCTGCATTCCTGTATCAGTGAACAGCCTTTCCTTGCTCACCTTTCATATGCTTTCAAGATTTCCCAAAGCTGGGTCATATTCTTCCTCAGCTGTTTATTCAGTGCTAATGGAGAAGCTGTTTCATGTCCTCCTTACTGCTCTTCTCTGAGCCTTCCTCAGTTTGGTTTTTATGGTCAGAACCCAATCCATATACATTATTCAAGATTACAAGGGTACTATCTGATCGTTTAAGAAGTGGCATGAAAACACTCTAACTCTCTGTTCCTTCCTCAGTAACTGAGCATTTGTTTCACTTCTCTTTTTAAACACTACAGAGTGCTGAGCTGACATTTTGATAACTGCAATCTCAAGGACTCATTCCTGTGTGGTAACAGTTCGCAGCTCATCAATATGTATGTAAAGCTGGGAATACTTTTCTCAAGCGCACCACTTTAGAGTTGTCTACAGGAATAACCTGTATTCACAAGAAGCAGTGTTGATTATTCCCCAGTGTGCTGCATTCACCTGCATGATCACTGTTTCCTATTGAACTGCTGACAGCTTCTCTCCTATTCTTTATTTGCCTGTACAGAAGTGCAAGAAATTCCCCATTTGGCAGCAGACTCTCCCAAAGTACATAATTTTCTATGTTTGCTCCCTGACAATCTTCACTTTTAAACCTTCCTTCTCCTCACTGATGTTAAGCATCAGCAACCTTAAGCATTATGTTGTCTGTCCCTCCTGAGGAGCCCTCTGGCATTCCAAAAGCATCCCTTACAAAGTTCAACCCTTTAGCTCCCATACCATTTTCTCAGACACACACTTAAATATTTTCTCTTCAAATCTCTGTCTGAATATAGCATTGGAAACATTAAAGAGAATGTTTGTGTGGAGGTTCTGGTCTTCATTTCCCTGTCCAACAGCCTACACTCTTCCTCCATAACCTCTCTCAGCCTTTTCCTGTCTTTGGTACCAACTTGGTATCCACGCTTACCATATTTCCTAGAAGCCTGGTTCACAAATCTCCCAAGGGTTAAGAGGTCAAACAGTACTTAATAGAACTTCTTCCAGGTAATAACTGAAACATAACTCCGGAAAACAAACCCTCTTTTACTTATTTCCCACAAATATCATAAGAAGACATTCAAAGTCTGCATGCCATTTCATTATGAAGAGGATCTCAACTCTGCAACATCAAGTATAACTCTACAAATTGCAGCCCATTTGTGACATATCAAACCCTCCACAGCACAAATCCAGAAAAATATAAGCAAGATTGCTTTAATATTTCCTACATTTCTCTGCAGCCGTTTTTCATCAAAATGCAATAAATATTAGCCTGGTTCTGTATTTTTACTTTTTTCCTCCTTAAAAATAATCACTGAATATAAAGATCAGTTATGAGAACTGAGCTACATAGTATGCAAGCAATAAAAATAAACAGTTAATATTCTAACCAGGAGTATGTAGAGAAGTTGCACACCTGTTTGCGCACATACTCTACAAGCAACTCCAGATGCCGAGGGTCCTCACAGTTCTTGTTAAAGAGGTTTCTCCAAAGAGCTGCTGCCAGAACATGATCATCAGACAAGATTCCCTAAAGAAAACACGGAGGGACATTAAAATCTGCATGTGAAGAGGGTCTGAACACAAGACAACCCCATTACTCTACTTGGCAACTGGCAATATTAGCTGTCCCAAAGCCCACAGCTGCTATGGGCTGTACATATGAAAAGGCATCAACATCACTCAATCCCAGCCTTAAATTAATTTACAGAGCAGTCTGTAACAGATATTCTGGCAAGTTAATTTGGAAAACAAACTGGGTCAGGGTACTCCTAGTGTATTTTTCTATTGTACATTTCTATGTTATGAAATCTTAACCTTAACAATTTTGAGCTTACAGAGCAGACAGCACCACCTCACAGAACTGGGTGAAGCTCATGGCACTTGGAAAAGAAAAACTGAAGGATGCAGAAACATACTCAGGACTTAGCTATTTTGTCTTGCTTTTCTATTTTGCATTCTACATGAGAAAGAGAGAAGCCCTCCAGGTCAAGAACTACCTAGACTTTTCCAGTTAAATCTAGTATTAAATTTGGCTTATACAAGAATCACATCCATGAGCACTTTTTGTCTAAATTCCCTCCCACTTTTATTGTCTTTTTAGGTTATGTGGTGTAGTCACATCTATCCAGTCTTTTGCTGACACATTTGTCAAAGCAAGAGAGGATTTTAAACATTCAGTTAAAAATAAGAACTGTCAACATTTGCCTTTAATTATACATTTTTTATCCAAAGAGTGTCAACAAAAAGAGCAAAGATTACAGACACAGGCAGACAAATCTTGGCTATGCTTAGAACTAAAGACTTACACCCATTACACTATCCACAACTCTACTGCATTTATAAGATATTAATAATGCAAGCAATAAAAATAATTTCACGTGAATAAGACCATCTGAAGAGCAACACTCACAAGAGAAAGAAATAACTACTAAAAGAGATGATGTATTGTCTTCTTGAAAGCTCTGCAGACACTTGTCACAATGGTGCTTTTGCCCCCCATATTATGAGATGCTTCTTAAAAATACCCTGTCTTAGAGACTCCCTGTAAATACTCTCTCTGCTTTGAAAGCACAGCTGAGAACAGGATTCAGAGGGAGGAAATATCTACTGATGGTCAAGCAGTTACAATGAAGTAGTATAAAGAACATCCTTCTTTCCATGTCCTAAAATTTAAATCAATTTGTCGTGTGTGCTTTCTTTCTTTTTCTTAAAAGCACTTTAATTCCAGGTGTAAGATGATCACAGTAACTATGAAGTCTGCTTCCATAGCATTTATCCAAAGATATGTATGGCAAATGTTTTGCCCATCTGAGTATTCATTAATTCAGTATCTCATGTGAGTATTGCTCATGTAACTCAATTGTGAATTAGATGGTCTACTTGTTCTTGCATATTCTCTGAAAACATCTTACCTCATCATATCCAAACAGAGCTGCATAGAAATTTTCTACCATACTTCTCATATCTTGCTTTAGAACAACAGAGTTAATCTGAAAAATAAACCAGAAAACCATCTATATAGGCTCTAAAGAGGAGGTGATGACAAAATAGTATCAGTTGTGCCTTGGCCCATACAGGTTAGAATTTGGCTGTAAGGAACAATGTTAGTGCAGTCACACATTTCAGAACAAGATAAAATACAGCTCTGTTAGTGCTGTACTTCACAAAAGTCAGTGTTACTCTGGATGTACAAATGGTGGAAAAGCCAACAGCACTACATGAGCAGAGAAAAACTGCAGCTGGGGAAGGAGCAAAGGCAAGGCTGTCCTTTCAGTGGCAGCACAGGCTAAGACAATGAAGACTCCTCTGTACTTCAACTATTGAGCAGGTCTTGCAGACCTCGATTCATTCTTAGAAACTCAGAGGGGTTTCAACTCAAGCATGGACTCCAGAGCCGGATGTGCTATCACAAGGAAAGTCCTGTAACACTGAAGGTGAAGGCACCATCCCTACCACCACTCCTTCCTCACTTGTCAATACTGATTTCCTCATTCAGGAATGACATGAATTCTGTTTCTACAGCATTTCACTAGAAGCTCAGATGTACTAGCTTTTTACTATGACTAAATTTCTTTCAGAGTGTGTGATGATCCAGGTACTTCTGCTTATGCTGTAAGCGTGACTCAGTCAAGTTCCACACTGACTTTTAACTCAATTTAACACCTGCTTAAATATTCGCTGGTTTGGCCTAAGCCACCCATTAACTTGAAGAACTGACCCTGGGAGCTTAGACCAGAACCAAGAGAGATCAACAGCTAGGTCCAGAGTGATGGCTGAAATACCTCACATGTATCTCTTTCATATGTACTATTTAGTCCTTTTGCCTTTACTTTTTAATTTGATCCACAAAATGATTTAATAAACAGCTCCTCTCCTGAGGGCTTCGACAGGTAAAGCTGCTTCTTTGTATTGACTCTTGGGAGAGATTTAACAGATACTAAGCATTTCTTTTCTACAGATCTCGCATACAGGTTAGATATTAGGAAGCTCACTCTATGAGCATGGTGAAATACTGGCATGGGCTGCCCAGAGAAGCTGTGGCTGCCCTATCCATGGCAGTGTTCAAGGCCAGGTTGGACACAGGGGCTTGGAGCAAGCTGTTCCAGTGGAAGGGGTTGGAATTAGATGAGCTTTAATGTCTCTTCCAGCCCAAACCAGTCTGGGATTCTATTATCTGACATAGTGAAATGGTTTCTTACCCAGTGCAGCAGGTGATCAGATGAGGCTCAACCAGCTGCTGTGATGAAGTGACATTGGAGCAAAGTGGATGGTGGGTGTTATCATGACCCATTCTGATAGTGGGAGCTCTAAAAAGGAGCATGTGTTGCTAGCAGCTACAGCTCTTTCACTGTGGAGAACTGCAACGTGAACAGCAGATGTGGCACTGGGGCATCAAAAACTTGGAGGGGAATTGTCTAAGAGGTCAGAGAGGAGAAAGAGCCAGGAGGAAAGGAAGGAAAGCTGATATTTGAGGAAACCATCAAATGAGCTCAGGAAGAGGAAGTATGGACAAAAAGCCCTAGGGCTCTGACAGTGTGATGCCATGAATCAGTGTTTTGGGTAGTGCAAGGAATACAATTCCAGTCAAAAGAGCTGAAGAAAGAACTGAAACAGCAATGGCACTAAGGGAAGAGGAAAAGGAGCTCCAGCTGTGCAGGCAGGGGCAAGTCAGAGAAGGAATTTAAAGGTGAGGGAAACTGATTTTTTTTCCCCTTCTCCTTGAGCAAGGGGAGAAATAATGGTAAAGGAAAAGGAGTTAATTGAGGTGGTGATTTCCAGTGGCTCCGGAGAGCTGGGGAGTGGTGATGGGCAGGGTGGGCCTTGGGAAGGGAAGAGGGAAGATGCAGCAGATCAGGTGGACTTGGCAGCGTAAGGGGGAGTTGGGTCTTAGAAAGGAGTTGGATGGTACATGGAGTGACCAGGCTGAGCAGAGGAACTGAGGTAGGTGCTGGCATGGCAGTCTGCAGTGCTGGTGACCCTGCAGCCTGTGGAGGAAGGTGAGCAGGTCAAGGCACAAGAGCCCAAGAACAAGTGGTGGGTAGGGGTATCTTGAAGCAAATGGAGTAAGAAAGCTGACTTTATTCTCAGCCTCTTTCTGCCACGAGTTATATTAGTGAAGGAGTATTTCATACTCTATTTCATTAGTCTTTGGCTTCCAGCAAGTGTTAATTTCCATAAGCAGGAAGGGAGCATGTGGCTGAGCAAGGAAACAGACCTGCATCCAGCAGAACAAACCTGTCTGCCGTGTTGCTGTTTCCAGTAATGCCGTGCGGCCATCAAAACTTCGCAGGGCACTTAGAGCACCAAGCACAAAGACGGAGCTAACCCAGAGTGCCGGCAGCTTCTTATCGCTAGGTGGCACTAGATGGAAAGGCATGGCGAGAGCTCTGCTCCTCCGGCCCCGGCCGCGCTGCTGCTGCGCATCCTGCATCCCAGCGGCATCCTCAGCGGCGGGTGGAACATTTGGAGCAGCATTGTTCAAAGGCGCAATGAAATGCTGCGAGCTGACGGGAGGAGAAGCTTTGCTGTGCTACAGAAGGAGATTGCTGTGAAAGGGTTAGAGGAGAATGCTACCTGTGAGGTTCTAGAACAGTTTTCTGGGTTTGGAGGCTATCTCCCCCCTTTGGCTATGTGGTATTTTAGCACAGGGCTGTCAGTGGGACCCCTCCACCCGGTTTGATGTGAAATAACACTTCATGCCCATTACTTTTAACGAAGGAGTAGAAGGTTATGTGAAATAGTGATAGCAATGACCTATATTATCTGTTAATAACCTTGCGAGTATAAAGTATTTCTCCTAACTTGTGCAGAAGGGGTAATAGCAGGTACTACACCAGACAAGGGCCGCCGCTTTGGGTAACCGCTTATGCTGTTGGGTAGCAAAGGCAGTGTGCCCGGGGTGGCCGTGCTGTTGGAGCCTCACCGGCCTGCAGCGATGCAGTTGACAGTGGGACCCTCTGCTGCCCTCCTGTGGCCTCATGGTGGAAGTGTCAGGAGGAGCAAGAAGAGGTGAGCTGGAAACTCCGGGTAATGTAAGTAGGAGCTTCTGGTGCCTTGGTGTGCTCTTGAGCTGCGCTCGCTGTCTTCGGGGCAGCGTGAGGAGACCTTGTCCCTGCAGGGCTGCAGTAAGGTCCGTGCCAGGCGGCACAGAAAACGTGCTGATGTCTGGAGTGCACGCACTAGGTTGTACCCGCTGCTGAGCGTTACCTGCACACAGGTTATTGAAGCTGTTTCTGTGTGTGGCAGGAGGTATAAAGCCCTTGTTGTGAAGAGGATAATGCTGAAATACTGCTCAATTCAGGTCACTTTGACCATGGGTGTCAATAGAGCTTTCCTCTTCTAGAGGATTGATTAATGAAGGGCACAGTGGTTTTATGCAGCTAACCTTAGGCATGGGTGATTTCTTAAAGCCTATTGAAGACAAGGCTGAAGGGGCTTTGTCACAAATATTCTACACTATAAACCAGCCCCTGAACCTTCTGAATAAAGGCAAATGCTCCAGCAGCAGTGTCTTGTTCAACCAGATCCTTCTGCCTCTGTATGTGCTCTGAGTAATACCTGTTGTGGAAGCTTTGCTTTGCACGCTGTGCATTGATGCTGTACCTAGTAAGGCCAAGTATAAAGAGATCTGTGATCAGAATGACCTTGAATTCTGGTTGGGAGCCACAGAGTAAGAGCGAGTGTGAAATGGGGCTTAGTGGGGAAGCATCTGGAGCATGTCTCTGACAGCCTGTACTCAGTGAGCAAAGGAATGGCTGGCAGCTCTTGCAGAGGGCAGGTGAGGCATTAGTAAGTACAATAAAAGGAGACAAAGGTGCAGGTTGTTCACTTGGGTGCTCCTGCAGCCTCCTAGGGTTCATTCTCATGTAACTTAGTTCTTGTAATGGGATGGCCAACACTGACAGAGAGGCACAGAACCAAGAATATAAAGGTATGCTAAAGGTTTCGCATCTTTCTGCAATGAGGAATGTGCTGGTGGATGCTCAGCATGTCTCCCTAACTTAACCTGATGATACAACCTGCCTTGTGTCCATGGGGCAGCCTGGCAGCTCATTTGGAAGGAATGGAGAAATGGGCTGAACTTGGCTGACTGCTTCATGTTTGAAGGGTACAGGTGGCAGAGCAGGCACTCCAATAGATGGACAAACAGGCGAGACAGATGCTACTCTATTGGCACCCCAAACCTTCAGGCAGGATGTCTTGCATCTTGACAGCCTCTAATCAGGAGCCCTAAGATGCTAAACAAACCCAAGAACAGATTTCCCTGTGGATCTGTGCCTTGTGGCAGGTCATGTTTCAGTGTTTGATGGTCAAGCAAGTGCAAGCTTTCCTCCTGAAGCACCTTCTGGAGACACAGCAGTCCCCAGTAGCGGGTTTGGTCTTTGGTGCAGGTTCTCTACTATCGAATGCAATTCCTTTGGCTGGAGAACTCACAAGATCCTTCTCCCTCCCTTACCTGGCTGTTTTCACATGTAATTGTCCTCAGGACCTCAGCTTTGCTGGTGAATTTGTTCAAAGTTGCCAGGAGAATAATACACAGATGGATGTACACGTGTGCATCCACTCACTCCCTTGCAGGACAGCATCATCACATAAGTGCTGTTTCCATGGAAACAAGGCTAAAAATACTGAATAATGGAAATTAGGGGCTCATCTAACAAGTATTTTCTATCCTGGACAAGGTTATTCTCATCTATATTCTGTGTCTGCTTGTGTCTTCACGGGTTTCTGAAAGACTGTGGGGTTTACTTTGTTTTGTTGGTACTCTTCTATTCACAAAGAAGGACCCTCAGCGGTAGCCCCTGCTGTTATTCCTCCTGAAGGAAAATGCTGCATTGCATCGCTGTGTGCTGCTGAAGCACCTCACTGAGATCAGAAATACACATCAAGGATTCTGCCCCAGCATTGGCTGCTCTGCAACCCCATCCTGCACACTGCAGCTCCTGGGGCAGTGAAGTGGGCAGCCCAGTCCTGGGCTTTGAATCAGGGGCAAGCACTTACCTTGTGTCAAGAAGGCACATCAGGCACTGATTTATCCCTGCCCTGCAGCTCACCCAAACAGGTGTTCAGGCCAGTCCATGGTCTAAGGTGCCTTACCCCTGCTGCAGCCAAACAAAGCCTTCAGAAGCTTCCAAAAGTGCTCTTGCAATTTGCATATGAGCAAGACTCTGCACTTCAGAAAATCTTCCATGTTATTTCATAAACATAGGCATCTGCTGCTAATTAAAGTAGCAGCATATAATTATACCCTTTCTTATTAGTAGATACGGAGTCTGACAGTTGCTTAGATACAAAATAAGCAACTACAGATTGTCTTCTGCACTTTAACAAGCACAGGGAGCTGGAACAATAGAATTGTAAACTTCTTCTGTGTCACTTTCAGTAAATGTGCCTGGGAAATGGATGTTCAATCTCATTGGTACCTGGTAATTTGAGCTGTTAGGTTCTTCACCTACCTCTTTGCTTTGCTCTGTGAAGCTTTCCATGGAGGGGGCAGGATGCTTCCTTGGGGAAAGCCGCGGACAAGGAAGAGCAGTGCAGGTAACAGCTGCCATTTTGTTGAGACCCCATGTCCTAGCTTTTTATTTCTAATGGAAGTGTGCTTCTTATTAAGAGCAGCCTGCAGGAGCCGGTGCAGTTATGCTGTGATTTAACCCCAGCCAGCAACTGGGCACCACATGACTGCTCGCTCATTCCCCCAACAAGATCAGAGAGGAAGCTGGAAGAGAAGAAGTGGGCAAACTCCTGGTTATTAAGATAGAGTTTAACAGGCAAAGCCAACCAAGGGAATCATTCACCCTTTCCCCAGGGCAGGCAGGTGTTCAGCCATCTCCAGGAAAGCAGGGCTCCATTGGGTGTAGTGGT
>JBAFWW010049177.1:0-21806 GCA_036873685.1 Agapornis canus | reverse complement strand
GCGCTGACCCCGCGCTCGGAGCGGAGCCAGCACCGCCGGGAGCTGGGACACGGCCCCGCGGGAGGAACCGGGACGCTTCTGCTGCAGCGCTGCCTGCAGGGGATGGGTCAGGGCCTCGGCTCCGCTCCCCAGCTCCACAGGCGAGGACGGAAGCGGGGATGAGGGCATCAAGAGAGCTTTGCACGCCCGGCTCTGCGGCCGCGGCTCGGCAGCTCCCGAGCACTTCCCATCCAGATCCCTCCCCGGGAAGATGCAGGAAATTGCCGCAGCAGGGAAGCTCCAGCGCTGCTCTCCAAGGGAACGCGTCCTGCTGCAGGTGAGAGCCCAGATCCTGACAGGGAGAGGCTGCGAGAGGGCAGCTTCACCGCAGCGCCTCGGCGAGGGTTGGCCAAGCATCAAACTCCATCAGCACCAAACCCCGTCAGCATCAACCCCCCCCACAGCACCAACCCCAGCCGTGCGGCTTGTGTTGAGCTCATCAGCCCTGAGGAGAAACGGAAACTCAAACCGATGCTTCCTCATCAGCTTTCACCCCCACCCCACGGCTCCCTGGAGGCGTCTTGGCTCTGCCACCTTCATCAGCACCCATCAGCACCCCCTGCAGAGGGTCCCACACGTCCCTCGGAACGCGCCCGTCCTCCTCCATCACCCCCCATCCCTCGATTTGCCATCAGGCTCCCTCGGAAGATACCTAAAGTCCTCATGCAGGAGATCTGGCTCCCATTAACACCCGAGGTTCACCGAGCTGGGACGGACAAACGAGGTCAGCTCTCTCCAAAACACGCTGTTCCCTGCCCCTGAGCAACCGAGGGCACTCCGGAGCCTCACCGAGCCTTATCTCCGCTATTAGCTAAACATTAACACAACCGGCATTAACTACCCATTACATTCCCACACTCCAGGGTGGGATCTGAGACCATCGAGATGATACCGAGCGGGCCAGAAGCAGCGTCCCCGTCAGCAAGAGACAGCGACTGTGTCCAGAAACCCCTCTCCTTCCCGGAGCTGCGCCTCACTCCCGTTTTCCGCCCTTTAAGCGGTTTATTCCTACTGAAATGGGAACCATTCCACCCAAATCCCGGCGCAGCGCTCACGGGTGCCCTCTCGCGGCCCGTCCCAAGCACGGAGCGTTCACACGAGGTGCGTTTTCCCCCTCCAAGTTCATCTTTTCCGTGCACAGGAGATGCTCCTTCAGAGCACTGGCTCCGGATGATGATGCCTGGGAAGGCGCCGGGCTGCATCATCCCGCTGCTGGCTCCCAGGCACTGCGGGGCCAGGGAAAACACTTAAAACCAAGTAAATGAACACTTACAAAGGCTGGGGGGTGCAGCCCGTGCAGCAAGGTCCCACGGCCAACTGGAAGAGCCAGGTCCAGACGAGCAGTTTGCATCAGCGAAGGGCTGGAGAGGAGTTTTCCTTCCTCAAGCAGGACACGGGGCACTCAGGGCTGCTCCTCACCCCGGGTCCCTGGGCACTGTGGGGGAGAGCACGACGCCGATGGGCCAAGGCTTCTCCTCACTGTGAAACCACAGCACACTGAGTGCTGTTGGCAGCGAGCAGCAGGAGCCAGCGCTGGCACCGGCCCCGGCAGGCACTGCATGGAGCAGCTCCTGGACCAAGTGCCAACTGTGTCAGAGCGTGAGGCTCTCGGTTAGACTCACACCCATGATCAGCCAAGACCTGAGTGACACTCAGTGACCCAGCACCACCGGGGTACTCGCAGTGTGCTCTTAAACCCATCCCAAGCCCCTTCCCTGCTCCTGGACAAGCAGGGAAGCTGCAGGGAGAGGCGGTGCAGGCCTGCACTCAGGGATTAATCAGTGCATGGAGCCCCCCTTGCTGTGGGGGGCAACCACAGAACCCCCCTCTCCCCAGTTGAGCCCTCATCCAGCCCACCCTTAAACACTGTTGGTTTCACTACTTCAGTGGGGTATTTCCCAGGGATTCGGGATGCTCTTTGCTTGGCAGGTTGACACCAGGCCCTGGGGCTTAAAGAAAGCACACACGTTATCTTAACAAAGGAGATTTATTTCATTTTATGAAGCTTATATTACATGCAGGGTGCAGGGACTGCAACTGGTACAACAGTTGACAGCAGGGCTGGGGTTTGTCCACATTTCCATTAGTGTTCCTGGAATAAACCAGGCCAAATTCAAGAATCTTTTGCCCTTAGAAATCACAGTCATAATACAAGGAATGGGGTTTATTTGTTTTCACTTTAATTACTCCTCCCCCGCTCCCTGCCCTCGAGCTGCATGTAGCCAATGCTCTGGCTTACCAAAAAAGGAGGCAGGAGAGGAAAATCTAACACACACATTCCCCCCACTCCCCTAACAAACACTGAGATGGGAGGACTGAATCTAGCTCTAGTCAGAGAGAAAACACAAACAGAATACTGGGAATGAAGCTCTTACAACAAACCAGATGCAGCACCCTTTAATTGTACTAGATAAAAACGTTTTAGACGTTGTTGTTGTTGTTCAATGAGATGCTACAAACTCCTTTTGATGAGTTCTCTGTCAGGTTTTATGGGTTTGAACAAGCAGCTGAATACACAGAAATATTGATTTCTAAAAATAAAAATATTGCATTCTTGGCAGTGTCTGTTGGATAGTCCCTCATACCCACCAGAGGAAGGTGTACAGTGCACCGGAGACCACAGCCTACTATAGGCTTAATACCGAGTACAGAGATACAGAAGCAGATGTATTCATCAGACCAGGGCAGGATGGCACACGTCAAGCTGGTACGTGCTCCTTCCTACACAGAGACAACTTGCTCCAAGGTCCCTGCTCAGTCCCCTGTCACTTGTGTGGCTTGGCCATCTGAGCTCTGGTTGGTGGACTGGATGAACATGGGCTGGGTGATGTCCTGGCCTGCAGGCATGGTCACTTGCTGGATCTGATAAAGTTGCTGACAGAGATGGAAGGAAGGGAAAGAAATGACTGTCAGTTCTCATCATACCCAGTGCCAGCTCCCTCTGAGCAGAACAGGGTGCCTTAAGCCCACATATTTGGAGATGGCCTTAACAACTACTTCCAGGCCCAAGCAAAATCCATCCCCCTGAAAAAGCAGGCCATGAAATCATTGCTAGACATTTGCTGCTGAATCCTAACAAAGTCATCCCATGAATTTCTGCTCACAGAATCCCAGACTGGTTTGGGTTAAAGGGACCTTAAAGCTCATCCAGTTCAAACCCCCTGCAGGGGGGCAGGGATATCCTGGGCAGGGATACCTTCCACTTGGAGCAGGTTGCTCCAAGCCCCATTCAACCTGGCCTTAACGCCCAGACTGAGCTGTTTAAGACTAAACCAGATCCCACCCAGCGTGCAAGGGACTGGATTAACTGAGAATGAAGGCAGCAGAACACAGGGAATGCACCTGAATTAAGACTGGCACAACATGCACGTACCCTGCTCCTGGTCAGGGCTTGCCAGCAGTAGCACAGTTTTACCAGGAGGAGCAGATTTGCTAGAGCATGCAAACTTCTAGACAGTCTTTCTAGCCCTTGACTTCAGAAGGGTATAGAACCCAGGGACTCCAAGTTCTTACCTGTCCATCTGTGAACTGGCTGAACTGCTGCTGCCCTTGCTGGACTTCTGTCTGTGTTATCTACAAGGATAAGAGAAGGATGATCATTGACAGCACTTTGCAGAGGGTCAGAACCCCACTAACAATATAGTGCTGCTGCTTTTCAAGAGCTTTTAGACTCTTTCAAACATCATTACCCCACCATGGGGTAAGATACAGCTTATACCACCAGCCCAAAATCATGCTGGTGTTAATGGCAGGTTAAGAACAAAGGACAAGGGATTCAGGCCTTCCAAACCAGACACAAGCATCTCCTCTCTGACTCAGAATGTAGTCTCCAGGATCACAGAAAAGCAGCAGCCTTCCTATCCTCTGAAGGCAGAGAAGAATCCCTTAAGAGACCAGCCTCAACAAGAACATGAGAGAACCTTCTGGCAGCAACGCTGGTCTTGATGTTTCACCTCTGAAACAGCTTTCCTGAGAGGCTGCACAGCTGCTTCTCCCTCACCCAGCCAGAAGGAGCAGAAGGAAAGAGAAGGTTGATGAACTGGAGTTTTACTGGCAACCAGCTCAGAAGCAGCGTGAGCTTTGTACAGTGACACACACACACACACACATACATATATGCATGCACCTTTCACGTACAGGTAAAGGAGGCTTCCTCTACGCTCCTTGCTTCATTATGCTGATGAACGTAAATGGAAGAAAAAGAAATGCAGGAAACCTAGCCCAAGAGCTGGTAAATTTGACTGGGATTTGCAGTTTCAGGAGCTAGGGAACAACACTTTACCAGTTCATGTCAGCCCTGCTGTTCCCGTGCATACCTGCTGTGCATTGGTTGCAAGCGTCTGGATCTGCCCCTGGACTACCTGGGTGCCTGACACAGGTTGGGCTAAGCGGATATACTGCAGCTGGCCAGCATTCAACTGAACCTGGAGACAAGTGGAGGGGGCAGGGAAAGAAAATTAAACAGGTAACTGTAACCTGAACCACACAAACCTCCCTTCTCGTTTCCACAACAGGAGCCAGAGTAACAGATGACACCGGGAAGCTTCGCTTGATTAACAGTTTAGATGAGTAACTACCACAGACCCTGCCAAGCAAGAGCGAGCTCCACAGAACTCCTAAGGTAAACCCCTGAGGAAGCCCAACATTACCTCTTGCTCCACAACAGGGGTGGTCGGTTAGCAGCTGAAGCACATTAACTGCTCCATTGCAGAGAGCTTTGAGAACTGAGTTACTACTTTGATGTAGCACTTCACATAAAGAAAGCTGTTAGGAGCTAGCTGCACATAATGACACTCCTATCATATCCTGCCAAAGAAATGTTACAGAATATATGGGATATTTTCACATAAATAAAGACAGCAGAGATGACAAAACCCAAGGATATATTTGGAAGCTTTTAATGCAGCTCTCTGCCAACATACATCAACCCCCACCTGGCAAAGGCCGGCATTTTCTGTGTTGATGCTTTGTGTATAACATTGAAACACAAATTTCTTTCCTACAACCCTGATCTTGCATGGTGAGATGCTTGGGGATGTGGGATATGAAGACACTGTCATCATGCTAACCTGTGATGTAAACAGCTAATACACATCTGAGAAGCAATAAAAGGGTCACAGCATGACTGATACTACTGTTGAGTTTTTCATTTAGTGTTATTTAACTTCAGGACATTTAGATGTCTTAAGGTTAATTATACACAGAAAAAGGTTTTGAGCTTTCTTCATTTTACAAAGGGGAAGGAAGGACATACAAAATACTTCACAAACTGCTCACTGACAAAGGTTCAAGTGCCTAGAACTCAGTCTTGGCATTTACACAGAGGCTGCTGACTTCACCAGCCATGGGTAAAAGCTCCAAGATTATTTCAAGAGCAAATAAACTCCACATGAACATCAACATTTCAACAAAGAATTTGTTTCTGCACTGAGATCTGCCAGCAGATTTTGGGTTTCACACTGGGGGCTTCCTGCTTCCATTTTAACTCCACCATGAACTGAACGGGTGAAAGCCATTCCGAGAGTGTTCTGTCAGCAATGAGAGCCAGCTCCGAAGCCCAGCGAGGCCTGGTGAGACACTGGTTCAGTTTCAAACAAAATTAACATAGTCAGACAAGCGATGACCATTTCACTGATGCACACAATTCCTCCCAGGTTGTCTCAGTTTGTAAGTCACCTCTCCACAGGCAACCCATGTTCCTAACTGGTCAGTCACAGCAGAGATGTGTACATGGGATCAGGAGCACGTGGGAAACCAGCAGAGAACATTGGTGAGATTCTCTTGACACTCCTGCAGTCGCCAGGGGCACGATCAGCTTCATCAGAGTTGTGAACCGTCACATTAGTGTTATGAAAGATTCTTTGCTAAACCCTAGCACATACCAGAGAGAAAAGGAACTATGAGAAGACAACACTAACTACAACAAGAGAGAAAGGAAACCCAAGGGAAAAATCAGACAAGCACAGCAGGAAGAGCAGAACAGGCAGCAGCACTGAAGAGACCAAGGGCTGAAAATCCATAAATCAAACAGATCAGGGCATTACAAAGCTCCTGTAGCAAATGCACAGCTCTATGTCCTATTTTACTTTACTCGCTAAAGTGAGCAATGGGAAGATGCTTCCTTCAACACAAACTTGATTCTTCAACACGTTGCGATTAAGAAAAATCCTCTTAATAACAGTGCAAACAGCATCTCTGCTAGATCCAGAAGTGTGAATTGTGACTGTTTCATTAAGACACTGCTCCAAAGTTGCTCTGTTTTGGAGTCTTACAATTGTCAGAGACCCAAGTGCTCCCAAAGACAAAAGATACCACACTCAGCAGTGTAAGGAGCTTCTGAGGACCAGCTACCTGCTCTTAGATTTTATATCTAAGAGAATACCTGCTCTTATTTTCCTCTCAGGCAAGAGGAAAATAGAAACACGTGCTTGGCCAAAAGCAGACACTAGAGAAGAGCCTTCAGTCTCACACTCCTAAAACATGGGACCACTTGCAATGGGATCCTCCTATGCAGAGAACAGTTCTTTCAGTAGGTTACAGCCCCCTCACTATAAAGAATCCCTTCTCCTAGTAGATGTCCAATCCTCCTCCTTTTAGCGAATTACAGAATTCACTGGAGACAGCTGGAAAACAAGACTGAACTGTTTGTTTTACTGCTGAACCAAAGGAGGATGTTGCAATGTTCAGTGCTGCTCTAACAGACTCGCTGAGGCTGGAGGTGGAGATCTCTTTCCAAAATGCTCTGTAGAATGACTATCTCAGAAAGACTTTCATAAGGAAAGGAAGTAAAAAAGATGTAAAAAGAAAGGTAGAGAAGAGCACAGGGAATAAAAAGGTTGCCTGTAGTAAAGCACTGTATTTGACAAGCAATTCACTTCCTTTCTGACCAACACCTTATGCCAAGCAGTAGGAATTAGCTGGAGACTTCAAGAGGTGAAAAGAATTTGGAAGTGGGTAGGAAAAATGTGGCAACACCCACAACGGAAACCTTCTTCAAGATGCTGTGACAAAGCACGAGCGTTTTCAGCCATAGGAGGGAAGCTCTGCAAGTCTTGAAGAGCAGCACTGCTGTGAAAGCTCAGCTTAATAACAGAAATCAAAGGCAAAGTGAAATGTTGGTCCTGGTCACTGGCTCTGACCTTTGGCTGCTTCTTAAGTACACACAACTGTGCAGCTTTTTCTTAAAGAGGTGTGAAATTTTCCAGATGGGAACCAAAAGACCTGGCTTTGTTGTGAATGGGAGTTACACAGAGGGGGGGAAAATGTGACTTTTCTGACCCATGTGTTTACCTAAGACACATGCCAGAATGTCACTGCTCATGGTGGGTACTCAAAATCCCTTTCTTACAGCCACAGCAAGTCTATATTGACGTGAAAGTGAAGAAGTATCTTCTGGCTTTGCAAAGCTGTTCCTTCAACCAGCCTGGAGTACTTGTAGAAATATTTCTTGTAACATAGAAGTTTATTAATAACTCACAGATGGCACCTTTCCCACTCCGTCTGCCCAGTCATGACTTCAGACTGCAGAGGCAGAACCAAGTAAAGGCAAAAGAAGTCAATTATGCTTTATTGAAACCATGCTGGAGTAAAGAACTGAGGTTTATCCAGGAAATACTTATTGCTTCCTAATCGTAGCTATTTCACTCAGGGGCAAGTGCTGGGGGTGGGCAATGTGTCTACACCAGTGGGTAGATTTATTTCCCTCTTCATGTCACACCTGGTTAGTTTTCCTCTCTAAGTGCAGGAAACACACCACTCAATCCAAACTTCCTCTTCCAGTTAAAAAAGCACACGTCTGCAGTCTCGTGCCAGAACACCAGCAGACAGTTTGCTGTCAACACTGTGAGACATTTCTCCTGGCAAAGCCTTACCGGGATTTGCTGGATTTCTCCTGTGTTGGTGATGATTTGCTGCATGACTTGCATGGTCTGCCCCGTCCCACTCTGAGCCTGCTGGCTCTGGCCTTGCGGCTGGGCCTGCACTATCTGTACCTGCTGGCCTTCTCCGACCTGCATCGTCACAGGGGTGGTCTGCACTCAAAACAAGAATAAGGACCAAGCAAGGACTGAACATAAGCTAAACAGCCATGGGATACAAAGATTGCAACAGACAGATTGCTTCCTAGACCCACTGTTACTTGTTGACCCATAAATCACCACAAATTTAAGCCAGGACCTAGATGACCCTTGTTAGTGAGATACCTGAACACCTAGTTGTGAACAGAACACACACTTCTGGCCTATACTGGCTGTTCTGAGCAGTGAGATCAGGACACTGCAGTACACACACGGGTGAGGTGAAGGGTTCACCAGCTACACTGACCTGCAGAGCCTCTGAATGCTGTTCATGGCTCACCTGCCCTTGCTGAGGCTGGGCGATGATGATCTGTCCTGGCTGGATGGTAGTTGTAGACGTGGTGGTCTGCTGTCCTTGCTGCTGCCCCTGAACCTGCACTGCAGCAGGCTGCTGGGCAAGGGTGAAGTAATACTGCACAGGCTCAGCTGGGGTCACAGCCTGACGTACCTCTTCCTGCAGCAGAAGTAAAAGCCAGGTAAACAGGGAGGGAACAGATCCATACCCAAGCCCTCCCCAGCTGAAACACCTGCCCCCTAAATACTATCTATGGGAAAATATCTTTGATACCTCCTTTGAAACAGTTTAACCAAATAAATATGAAATGATAAATCAAAACAGGGTTTCCTTATTTATTCCAGCCATGGGGGTATCAAAACCATCTCCAATACCCTCTGTATAATATGCAGTCACCAATTTCATTAAGAGAAGCAAATGAATAAAATTACTGTAGCTGAAATCCACACAACTCCTTACCAATGAATTCTATCATCACCTGTTACCTTAACCTAGAATGAATTGCAAATGAAACAGAAGACTTATGAAGCCTCATCCGTTACCAAACCCTCTTCTTAGCCTAACACAAATCTCAACCTAGCTCCGACATTAAACTCCTGTGAATAAAAGCCACAGAAGACTTGATGGACCCTGTCATGCCTTTATTTAAATCCAGCTTCTCCAGAATGGTAACAATTTCATCTTGTACCATAACTCAACAGGCTGATTCTGCTGGTGGCGGGAGTATCTCAACAGTGGGAAGAAACAAAAGGCTCTGCTCTAGCTCACTGTCAAGCACAGGCTGAAATGCTGCTGGTTTGTTTTATTTAAGTATGTCTTTAGAAGGGAAAAGCCCCTTGTGATTAACAGTGTTTTAGGCACAGAAGTGGATTATCAGAGCTGATGTGCAGTGCAAGCTGTTAATGCTCAAGAAGGCAAACTCTTAAGCTCCTCAGAGGAGCAGCCGGATCCTGCACACACAGAAGCTGTGGACACAGACGTTCACTCCATGGCAGAAGGCGTAAACAATCCTCTCCCAGCCACCTCGAGTTCACAGCTGAGAGTGTAGGATGTTTACACGTGCTACAACATGGTAGTTCACACTTACACCAGGCTGCTTGGCTCCCCTGCGTTAAATGAGGCTTGTTCATGGGTTACCTTCAGTACATCCAACTGGACAGGAGAAGAAAAGTCCACATTACACAAGATCAATACATGTTGGCTAGATGGGCATCAGGCTTGAGTAAAAGAGCCTGTTTGCTCAGATGCAAGTCTCTCAGAGACAGCAGCTAAAGGAAAGACTCACTATTGGGAGGTTTTTAACTGCCTACAGAAAATCACCCCCCAAAGACGAAGCTGCTCACAGTTGGCTGTAATCAAGATGCAACTTCTAAGCTTGTCTCTCAGAGCAAACATTGGCACTATCCCATGGTACTGCACACCACTGCAATCAGACATCCACCACACTTCCTATACATGGGAGCTTGCTGATTATTCCTGTTTGCTTCATCAAATCTTCTGGAGAGGGATTAATAACAAATTTAAAATATATATTCAACAGGGTATATCTCAGTCAACCACAAACTGCACGAACAGGAGAGCTGTGGCTGCTTCTGTATAGCCCAGTCCTCAGACATGTTATTTCTAGAGTGCTCCAACCCTTCATTCCTAGCTGAATCCCACAACAACTAAAGCAACTGAATACTTCTGTAAGCATCTATTCCAGGCTAAGCTGCATTTGCTACAGGCAAAAATGGCTTTAAATCCAAATCTGCTTGAACTATGTTGTATCACATCATTTGCATCTTTTATTTTCCAGCCATGGCTTCAGTTACCAGAGCAACATAACAGTGACGGTTTCATTCCCAGCTCTTCCACGTAACTACCACTAACTTGTCAAACAGTGGTAGAGAGAAAACACAGACTGTGCCCCCAGGCAGAGGTGCAGGCTGCCGGCCCACGGGCAGCCACTTTTCAATGCTCTCGAGGCAAAGGCATGTTTTCCACTGCAAAGTCCTAACTACATTCTTATCAGGCAGCTGCCTCTTCATTAAACTTCTCTTCCATCAGAAGCGTTCCTCACAACACAGCAGTGTTCACAGCCAATGGATGTATCAGTGACAGACAGATCTTTAAAGCCTTTTTCAAACCAAAACCCAACAGTGCTTTGCTGCTGATGCTGTGCAATCCAAAAGACTGATGTATCATCAAGACACGTTAACCAAGCAACCTACATGCATCTAACACACTACTAAAATACTTCAGGCATTCATTTGAATACAGAACTTGAATATTCCATAATCAGAACATTCTGATGCGAGTTAAAAAACTCCAGCAAGGAGAAGATATGGGCAATGTTCTCCCTCCCAAACATGGAGTACTTCTAAAAATAGCTCTACAAAGTAGAATAACCAAATGAAGCACCTAAAAGCACTGAATCTGCAATGCCAGAATTAACCTGTGCTATCTCAGGCTGCTTACAGAGCAGGACAAACCAAATGTGGGTTTTCTTTCCCATCCGTGAACCATCAACAGCAGCTGTGCAGGCTGCTGCTTCATTTTTGATGCAATACAGAACTCATGATCTTTGGCTAAATCATCTCTGCTGCAGGGAGAAAACAGAGAATGCAGGGAAGGAACTGTGCCACGCTCCCTCCCGCATGTGATGCTCCCTGTATGCGCAGAACAGAGCTCCAAGCACACCCAGAATGAAGCCTTGGGATGATGCTCACTTTAACCCCAGCTGACTGCAGCAGCAGCATGGACTGTCCTGCCTAGATTGTGACAAAAAAGGTGTTTTCCTTGCCAGGAAGATGTTTTCCAGCTTCTCCAGTAGCACTCACTTGGGAAGCTAAAGGACCACCCTGGATTTTTTCAAAGACTAACACACTGCAAACCTTCCAAAGCAGCAGAAAACCAGCTGAAGGAATTGTAACAATCACTGAACTGGTGACCTTTCAGCAGCAAAACACCAAGTTTTTAGGTGAAGGAGAGAAATGAGTCTACCAGGAGCTCCATTTGAAGCAGCAAGACTGAGCTTCAATCCCACCTTACTGCCTTTTCAGCACTGTCTCAAGCAAGGAGGGAAACAAGTGCTTTGTAAAACAAGCAGCTTTGGAAGTTTCAAAGGCCCTATGCTCAGATGAGTGTGGCAGCCTGCTGCTGTAAACATCCGACTGAAAGCCCCCTTAACACCTTAAAGCTTCCAGTCAAGGATGTTTACAGTAGCCAGGGCTGCCCCAAAGGAAGCAAAAGAGCCTTTTTGTCCCTTTATAAGTGAAAGGATATAGCTTCAGCACACTTTCTAAAGTTAGTTTTTAACACTGGCAATGCTGGGTATGAGAACTATTTAGTAGGTTTTGTCCCCGTGTCCAACTTCTGTCAATCTCCTCTCAAGCACTATTACCATTAAAAATCTGAAGAACATGAAAACTACAGTAAATACATATGTAAAAAAGAGAGACACAAACCTCATGTTTAATCTGATCCTGTACTGTTTTACCAACTCTGTTTAACTATAGACTGAAGTCACGCCAAGGAAAGGACAAGCCATAAGGTCTGTTTGTGTCTCACCTGCCGCTTTGGAGGCTTCAGTTCATCTCTTGGAACAATATCAATAAGAAAGTCAAACTGGTCAAACTTTGTAATGGCCATGGCAATGTCATTCCTCTAGAAAAAAAAAACAAAACAGAGAAAGGCATTCTTCAGCTTTAGAAGTCAGGTTTGTCTCCAGATAACTACAGTTAGAGCTTTATAACTGAGCCAAGTGAGGCCTCCAAGATGTGCAATAGAAGGTGCTTTTACAGCCATCTACTTACCCACCAGGCCCCATCAGGCTGTCCACAATATTACGGCTGTAATTCACCACTGAGGGCTCATGACAACCACCATAAGCCTTTTAGCACATTAAAAAACAGGGCAAATTCTTCTAAAACCCATTTTGAAACCCCAAAGTGAGCTAAAATGAAGCTTTGTTGGGTGGCTGCTCCATGGAGCAACGTCTGCAGAGCCTCTGAGCTGGGAAGGGATTAAAAGAAAGAAACAAAATTAAGTATTACAGGATCTTATTCAAGGCAGGGGAATCCCAAGAGATGTTGAGAACAAGCTTCAGCACGTGAATGAGCAAAACGGGCAGAAGAAAGCACAAAGATTAAAACACACTCAGCAAATTGGCCAAACATGTATCAGAAAAAGGATGTGCCAACAAGCTTCTGTGAAAGACTGGCAAGGTAAATGTCTGCTCCAAGCAGCTTGTAACTTTGCTTTCATACTGTGCCTGAAAAAGAAATCTAAAGAATAGCATTAGGTCAAAGCATTAAGGACCTGCATAAACAGTAACCCAGCAATAAGTCATCACTTAAATGTATATGCTTAAGATCTGAAACAACCCCCATGATAAAAAAGCTGAATTTCTTAATAAAACCACAACAAAAGAAGCACTGTGTCATTTTAAAACCCCTGCAAGCCTTTTTACAAAGCTGGGCTAATTGAAGAAGCTGTTAAAAGTCTCATTAGCTGAAGATAAATCTGCAAAGCATATATATATAATATATATATACACATGCATATGAACAAGATTTGAGACACAGATGCCCATGCTGCCAGATGAGGAGGTGAAATCTGAAAGACCATCAAGCCTCTCACTTCGTGCTAGTTAACATTTCTAAACCTCGAACTCCCTTTGGCATTTAACTGCCAAACAGTGATCACACACAAAGCCTCAGAGACTGCTTTTGTTCTGCAGGCAGCATGTGTTACAGAAGTGTCTTCACCAGGAAGAAAACTTGGCCTGAACAGATGCAGCTCCTGTTCTATTCTCCCTGCTGAGAACTGCGTTCAATCCAGTCTCCTCAGGAATACACTTCCATAACTCAGACCACTCCAAGTTTTCTTCCCAAGTACTTGATAAGCAGCAACTGCATTTCTGCAGCTGGACATGAGACTGATCATGTGGAGCACAGCTGCTGGGGAAGGCAAGACAGGAACAAAACCTGAGACAATTCAAGGTCTTGCATGTTAGGATCAGGTTTTAAGTACAATTCTGAAATAAATGGACCCATCCAAGCTTGCAAACTGTTAAGAGGAGGTGCCCAAGTCAGTACTTCTACTTAAGAAAGCACCTTGATCATGGAATATCTATCAAATACATCCTCTGACAGTGACTGTGTTAAAACCTGAATTAAACAAGTAACATTAGCCCAGTTTAGTGAAGACTGAACAGCTAGATGCCCATCCAATAGGACAACTTTGGACTGAAATAAGATGTGTCTCCTTGCCACCACAGCAATCTGTGCCAGGGTACAGGAGGGTCCTAAATTTGTCACCTCTGATCTGAAGGCCTGAACTGATGGTTGGTGTAGTTTCAGTTACTTCTAGTCAACATGCCAGACTAAAAATGAATGAAGACCCAAACAAAACCTTAAAGAGTTACAGTTTACTCCTGAACCACTAAAAATGACCATTACTGAGGGCCCCTCAATCCAGAAAAAGCAGTCACCTGTTCTGGAGGAGGGCATTTTTGTTTTCACCTCAATTTATCCATACAAGCATCTCCAGGTTTACATTAGAACTACTACTGAAAACCACATCAACCACAAGTTGACCACCACAGCTACCCAAGTCCTCACAGCAGGTCACAGTTAGCTCACAGCTGCAGCTCTGGTTTGGTTTTGCTGTTGTTGCTTACAGCATTTCAGTTGCACTGCACCCTGTGCACGGTACACAGGTCTGTACTGGTAAACACAGACACTAAAGGTACTGTCCACAAAACATGCTTCATATTATGGAAACAAAGAGCTGGGAAGTTGGTGAAGCAGCTGAAGGCTGGGTGGGAGCAGCTCTGTTACCTGCAGCGTCCTGCGCTTGTTATCCTCTGTGTGTATCCACGCTCGCAGAGTCAGTTCTGTTATGAATATCTGGGCAGCCTTTGCAAACAGCACCGGAGCTTCTGCACTGATCATCTGCAATCAGAGTCCCAGAGAGTCACAACATTCCAGTTAAATACACTGTGAACAGGACTCAGCATCTAAAGTTTGCCTCCCAAGCCTGCTTCCTCTGGCCAAACATCAGCTCCATGAGGTCATGGAGACCTTATAAGCCTTTGAAGGATGCATATAAAGAAGATGGGAACTCCCTTTGCACAAGGGGTCACATAGAAAAGGCAAGAGGTGATGGGCACAAGTTATTCCCAGGGAGATTACGACTGGACACAAGAGGAAAATTTTTCCAAGTGAGAACAACCTGGAATAATCTCCCGAGGGAAGTGGGCACTGTCAAGATTCACTGGACAGGGTGCTGGGCCATCTAGTCTAGGTCATGCTTGGCCTAGCTAGTTTGGACCAGATGATCCTTGAGGTCCCTTCCAACCTGGGATTCTAGGATTTGACAGTTCTATTGTACTTCATTATGGCCAGTAAACAGCATCAGTGCACATTCACCAAGATGGTGTCAATCAGCAGCTTCTCCCAGCAGTGCCCTGGCATGTGCATAAGGGATTTGGCACCTGAAGAGGACGGGCTGAGGGCTCATTGTAAAACCTGGCCCTCGCTTTATTGTTACATTTCTGTAGTTTGGGATGAATACCAACCTGCTGTTCTGTGACTCCACAACTGCTGTAACTGCAAAGGAGGTTTGGAGGCCTGGGCAGGGACTCTGCCTCCTCTCCAAATTCCTGTGCCTTAAAAAGTCTCTAGCTCAAGTTTACTCAAATTAAGCGCTTTCATTATTAGCTGGCTTGGCATTAGTGCTTACTTCTAGTACAGCCTTCTGATTAAATAATGTTCCAGGCCAGAAACTTGCCCTGCCCTACAAATCTCCTCTTCATCAGCAAAAATGTGGCACTCATTTGGTTCACACACAGACCTGAGACCTCAGGCCTGGGTTTGCTCCCTTCCCAGATGAATTAATGGCTCCCTTGTACAGGGAGACATCACACACCTCCTTCAGGATCTCATTCAAGTGTTAAAGGTTGTCCTAACAGAAGGATGGTGTCACACTGGGAAAAACAAGAAGGCAGGGCAGTTTTCATCAGTGAATGCACGTGTTACAGTCGTCAGTCACACATCAAGGGCTCAGCTCCAACACTGGCATCACATCCCTGCCACCTACTTAAAGGACAACTTATTTCTTTCCACAAAACTTGGAATGGCAGAGCACAGGGTTAAGGGCTATCACTTCATATAGCTTTATAGAGGGGAGAACTGGGAGAAACAAGGAGGGCACATGAACGAAGACAAGTAAGCACTAGAAAAAAACAGGAAAGATCCAGAATTACACAGAAAACTGATCTTAACCAGCAGGAAGCAAAACTGCCAGAGTCTTGCAAAGCTCCCAAATCAGTCTGCTTTCCCAGCTCGGTTCAATTACACAAGACCAGGTCCTATTGCACTCAAAGCAACTGCTTGAGTGTGCTTTAAAAATAGTAATAAATAATGCTGGTGAGAAATAACGAATTGCAAGGAATTGCTACAATATCCATCAATGGATTAGCAAAAGTCCAGAAAACCCCATGAGTTTACCTTCACATCTTCATCTAGTTTCATTATCTTCTTAATCCGAGCCAGAGGGAGTTCTTGAACCCTGAAGTCTTTCTGCAGAGAGATGTACATTTGAGAGACTCTTTACTGATACTTAAAACAAAGGTAAAATACAAGATGTCAGAACAAGTCTGGATTGACCAGAACTGGCTAACATAAGATTTATACAAATAACTTGTTTTCTTTGAGGTAGAGCAGCTTCTCCTCAGACCTGAGAATTCTCATCTGTTTTTCTGTATTTGGTACTGATAGAATTCTATTAAATCTCCTGTCAGACATTTGTATTTACTATTCCATCTCAAAGCTGCAGCCGTTCTGTAGAACAGAATGTTTCTAATGTTAGACATTTCTGCATCTATTTATACTTGAGGAACTAATTCAATTAAGTGTCTTGGGACCCGAAACCACTGGAATTTACCAAAAGCCACAAGAGAAAATGAAGGCAAACAAGAGCTATGTGGGGCCACATGATGAAATCTTCTGGGCTTTATTTCCACTTCCCCATTGCCCGACACCAATTTTGATGTTAAAAACCTTACAGGAGTCTCCTTCATAGAAATCTCTTCTTTTGCTGTTTTTAGCTGGATTTCTGTTTTCCAGCATTTGTTGCTGACTGCAAGTGATGCAGCCCTGGGTTCAGGGATGGAGAGTGCATGCTGTACTGAATGCTCCTGCTCTGCTCAACTGTTAGCACATACTCAATGAGAGCAGCACTGGAAATACCAATGACATGTCCCTTGGAAAGATCCTCTCTGCAGAGCTCTTGGGGTGAGGGAACCTGCTGAGCTTCACTACGAGCAGTGCTCTGCCTCCTCTGAAGGGACAGAGAGGAATACAGTAATACAAATCCACAGTGTGTTTGTTGTATCAGGAGCCTCTTGAAGAGTGAGAAAGGCTGAGCTCATGCACTACTGCATCAGGAATGAAGGGTCCCTTCAAACAAAGGGCTTTGAAAATAAGTCTTCCTTTCTTCACCAAAATCTTATGGAAAACTCCTTTCTCCAGGGAAAAAAAGCACTGTGAGCCATGGCAGTGAAAGAAAAGAGAGGGGAAATCCAGAACGAATCTGAGAGGTTGGGACATCCCTGCCTGGTGGAGTCCTGAAGGCTACCTCATCTGTTGCTGATCACAGAGGTCTGGAAGGATTTGGGGGCAAGGAGAAGAGGGCAGCCAGGGCTGGGACCTGTGTCTGAACACAGAACGTGCTCAAGGTGGCATTTTCAACCAGTAACAGCCACACAAGCAGGGTAAGGGGTTCCAGGGCATGGAAACACATCCCAAGGAGGGGGGTGTTACATTTTTTGGTTGAGATTTTTCATTTTTTTAAAGCTCTTTCCTTTTTCAAGAGCCTCGTGAGCTTTGAGCAAGCCTTACAGATGGATGAGGACAAAGTGTCTTGTTTGTGAAGCTCTTAACAGCCATAAGAACATCAATTTCTATGAGGAGCCGAGCTGCAAGCAGAGCTGCACAGGTACAGCACCATTAACATCTTCACAGAGGAGAAGCAGTGGCAGAAATGAGAAAAGAATTAAAGCTCCTTTATTCCCTTAAGTCAGACAGGCAAACGTCACATAGATCACCATTACCAGACAAGCACGGTGGGGAAGGGAAGCACGACCAGTACTGGCCAGCTCCCAGCACAACAAACCTCACACACCAATCCTTCCATCTTTTACCCAAATTAGGTCTCTTCTAACCCCCCTGCAGGGATGGGAAGCTCCTTCCAGCCTGGTTCTGTTTCCCGTTTCTCCAAGCCCAGGCTAGAGCCCTTCCTATTGTGGTGGGCAAAGAGGGAGCTCCTGTTCTTCTAAAGCAGCTCCCATGTTTTTTGCCCTGAACTGTAGCTACAAGTGGCACATGACACAAACCCAGACAGAGCGTGTCCCAAAAAGCAGGTTTCCACCAAGCAGCTCTGACCTCTGCTATGGAGCACATGCAGAAGAGGCTGGAGATGGGAATGGTGAGACAGGATGCCAATACCTTTCAGGATTTATTACACAGGGATGTTTTGCAGTTACCCCTTTTCCTTTCTAGCTCTACTGTCCCCAGTGCAATACTCAATGACTTCCTAGCTTACAATGCAACAAATAAATTCACACAACAGTTAAAAATGAAGCTGCCCATACTTGATAAGCAGCGTAATAAACCTCTTTCATGTGGGGATGAAGACAAACTACAGCTCTTGAACACAAGAATTCACTGTGCTCAAAGAGGAAAGTCATTAATTCTGGTTATGCATACAAATTTCTACATCTGTTTTTTTAATCAACTATCTATGCACAGCCTGAAAAAAGCAGCTTATCTTCAGGCTGGGGGATTGGGGTTTTCACTTCAAACAACCCATCTTCCACTGGAGCTCTTTTGTTTTCAGCTCCATTAGAAGCATTGGAGTGTGCTGTCAGGACCACTGTATCACAGTAAGCTATCAATCTCTCTTGAAAAGTCACTTTTATTATATGCCCTTGTTCTCAGGCACATCTCTTTTGGGGATGGAAAAAAATAGAAGCCACTTAGTCCAATTCTTCTTTGCAGCCTATACAGGATTTTTCTAATCAGATGCCTTTAAATTAATAAAGCCTGTGATAACCATGCACTTGGCATTCAAGTGATTTTCAGATTTTCAGGCTTGTCAAAGGAGATGTTTCTAGAAGAGGGGACAAGAGTTCTATGCAACAGTCTAAACCTCAAAATTCATTTACAAAATTGTAACTGTCATTAGCCAAGTGTTTGAATTTCTGAAGGGGAAAGGACTAAATGGTATCTTGGACAGTAACATCTCCCAGGGTGTGCTGATGCGGCAGGAACAATGCTGATCCCTCATTTACATCAGAGTGTGAATGGTAGTTAAACAGCCCATGGAGCATAACCCAAGGTGTATTCTCAAACCCTTCAGTCTCTGGAAGCTACATACCACGTAGCTATTTTAAAATCACTTCCCTTTCCTTTGCAAACACCAGAAAACTCCTCTGCAATTCTTCACGCAGCAGCCACAGTCCTCAGGCAGCCTGTTAAAAGAGCCTTCAGAATCAACTCTGTTGCCTGGCTCAGTCCAGATCGAGCTGAAGGTACAACTGTTGCACCTCATGTTGCTATGAGCCAGACCTGTGGTGTACACAGCAACTCTACTGGATCCCACGAGCAGCAGGGATTTTCAAGCTGATTTATCTTGCTGCCAGGCATTAGCAGGCACTTTTCAGCACCAGTTCTCCAGGAGGAAGGCAGTGGACGAGGACACTCACCACGGTCAGGTTGCGTATCTCCTCCATGACGCGTGGCCAGAAGGACTGGAGGCTTTGCTGGGCATCGCTGTTCCCGGCTGCGCCAAAGCCACCATCCGCAGACATCCTGGGAGCTGGAAGAGAGATCACCACACGTTAGCAGTGAGGGAGCGGGGCAGGCAAAGGCTCCCTGAGATCCCCCCAAGCCCCAGGAACACAGGAAGGGGGGGATGCATGCTACATCATGCTACAGCAACAGAGGACACTCACAGACTCCAGAGCTGGCTTTAAAGTTTTATTTATTTTTCCAAAGATTGAAAAAGCACATTTAAAAAATATATAATTGGAAAAAAACCTCAGTCTCTTTATTCCCCTCTTGGAGCTCTGCGTTTCCACAAGGAGTTACAGAACATAACTGATGCCCAGTCACAGCTCCCGCTCCAGTACACACCTATTGTAAAATCACTTTCCACTTGCTTGTGCAGGCTGTGGCAATAAATCCCCCCCAAGCTGAAACCAGAATGTCAATGTCAGCCTGATATTATAGTTAAGAAGTGAAATGAAAGAGCTGATTCTGTGCCTATTTGAAAGGTGTCAGTTTTTGTGGCTTTATGCTAAATTTACAATACCTCTTCTCCTTGGGTACAATCAACAGGAGGAATTAAGAGTCTGTATAATGCAGAGTGTCAAAAGCACAAAGTGAGATTTAAAATTCAAATCTTAATTGAAACAATTGTAAAAGCCCCACAGCTGTCATTCAGTGCTCTGCCAGTGCAGGCTGTTCATCAAGCCTGGCTGTTATTCAATATACACTGGACATTCCCTGTGCATGAAGATGTGTATCATTGCAAATGCTGTTATTCACAGTGTGTATCAGTAACAGCAGGAGAAAACAGAAGGATAACAACAGGGGTCAGGCTTGCCCCAGCCTGTGCTGAGCTGCAGGGGTTGCAGTGTTCAGGACACACAGCATGGATCAACCTGGCCCCTTGGTGACTGAGGTGGTACCAGCCCCTGTGGCACTGCCCAGGCACAAGGCAAGTTCCAGCTGACGCAATTCTTCCTTCCCCCATAACCTCCCTGACCAAGCTGTGTCTCTCTGACAAGGAACTCTTAGGACAGCTCTAGTTAATATTAAAATGAAGTCAGATGCACACCTTTGGCATCCCTTGGAACACCACAAGCAGTCTTGTTGGCCTCCTCCGTGCGACAGGAGCACGTGGCTCTGGCAGGATTCCCAACAGGGAATGCAGCTTGGAAGGTACAGAGCAGACATGCCAGAGGCATGCACGGGACCTGCTGAGGCACAATCTGGCAGGACCAGACTCAGTGCTTCCCATGCACTGGAAGCATCCTGGTGAATGCCAGCAGAGTCACCACGCACTGCTCAAGTGAGGCTCTGATGTTAAACACTCTCAGGGTCACCCAGAGCAGCTTTGAAGCTGCTATGAAGGACAAGCACATGCCATGTACAAACAGTGTCTGTGTCTCTCTAATAGCAAGAGGAAGGTGCTACACCTTCCATAGGGAAAGATCTCCAGATACACAGGTATTTCTGTGTCACCATGTAATGGAAAAGGACCTAAGAGCAGATTTAGCTCTGACATAGACAGGCACAATTCCCGTTTGCTTTGGATTCACTGTGTCAAGGTTGATTTCAGTCCTTCCTCAAGCCAAAGGGAAGCAGGGGTAACTCTTACAACACACCAGAACACTGGTGATACTACTGGAAGTTGGCTGCTGCCTCCCAAAATCTACTATTCCAAAGCAATGATGATCCATAAAACCCCATTATCAGCTCAAGGAGGTGACTGTCAGACAATGAACTGGCTCCCTCCTGCAGCCCACAGCTCCCCAGGCTGCCTGTGAACAGTTGGGTTTCTCTTTCATCAACCTGAAGAGAGGACATGGGAAGCATGGGAAGAGCCAAAGGGGATTCTGACAGGGGATGACAAGGAGGAGGTCAGAAGTGCATATCTGCAGTCTCAGAGCAAGACAGGAGGAACTCCAAGTAAGGAACCTAGGAAAATAAGTGACTGACAAGTTGCTTGATGACTCTTCCAACAACGATTTGCATTATAATACTATCTGCCTACAAACTCAAGTATTTCAAGTATTTATAAGAAAATACAGAGAGATATATATTCCAATGAGAGCATTAAAGTGGCATTTGATGCTTCCCTGCTTCCCCCTCTTGATCTGCATTGTCAGATGTAGACAAGAAATGGTTTAGCACCTAAACAAAAGCTAATCCTTGAAACCTGCTTGGTACTGGCAGTGCTTCAACACCAACACTAGACGGGGTCTTTTCTGCAGCTGGAGATGCAATCCACCCTGCAGACAAGCCACAGCACTTTTCAAGGCTTTAGTTGAAACTACAAATTACTTGATTCAACCCACTTAAATGCTGGACTGGAACATAATATAATGCTCCACAGAACCCTACAAAATAACAGGTTGAAAAAGGAGGAAAATGCTAATGGAGCAAAGAGGAAGAAAATTCCACCACCACCACTGCTTTACTCCCTACTGCAGGCAAAAGCAAACTTCTTGCATTAAATACATCATAACTCCCAGACCGGCTTGGGCAGAAAAGGACTATAACCTCATCCAGTTCCAACCCCTGCCATGGGCAGGGACCTCTTCCACTGGAGCAGCTTGCTCC
>JBAFWW010049176.1:0-19899 GCA_036873685.1 Agapornis canus | reverse complement strand
AGAACCCAACCACCCAGCTACCAGGCAGACAACAGGAAATTGAAATAAACAGGCAGCAGCGTTACTTCCGTATTCCCTTCATCCGTCCAGCAGACCAATACAAAGATCCCCAGAACAAGAAGAAGGGTTGGTGGTATGCACATTTTGATGGGCCGTGGATTGCTCGACAGATGGAACTTCATCCTGACAAGGCACCTATTCTTCTTGTAGCAGGTTGGTATTGAAAGCCAAACTCAGATGTTGGAAAGGTTCAGAGCTGATAACTTTAGAAGAGGCTGATGATACACGTTTTTCACATTGTATTCTCATTTTTAAATTTCTTACATCAGCAGTTCTTGTATAGGCAGAATGCAAGGATTTGGGACTGCTGTTAATAGTGGCCAAATGTTACAAAATATCCCTTGGAGATGTAACTGATTATGTGTTTTACTTGTACATGTACTTTATCTGGAAATCCGAATGTGAATTGCTTTTTTATTAGGTGTCCTTAGATTATTCACAGGAGACTGTGTGAAGATAAACATCACAATTCATCTATGAAAGTTCTACCCATCATTGCATTGGTTTTTTAGTCAGCTTCGGAAAATTACAGCAGTTTGTATCAAAACAAGTTGTGTGTATGATATATTGCCTTTCCAGTTTGTTTTGTATGGTACTGATAGCAAATTGAAGCTTTTGCCACATTTATGCTGCCTAGATGGGGAGCTAACTTTTTAATCTTAAACATCTAAAATAAAAACTGAATGCATCAGTGGATAGGTAGAGATTGATCTGGTAATGAAATGCATCTTCCTGTTCTGGAGGAAAATAAAAGGGGAGAAAACACTGGAGAAATTATGTTTATTGTTGTGTTCTGAGGTCTTTTATTTAACTTAGAGACTGAGGAAAAGGCCATAACCAATTTGTTTAGCCTCAAAGTGATGCTTTGCTAGCAACAAAACTTCTTTTGTTTTCTGCTAGTTATTTTTAATAGAATTCCATATAATAACTCTGCGTGTTCAGTGTCAAAGCCCCTACCTAAAAGTAGCTCTGCTGTTGTGAATATCACATGCAATGGATCGACTATTAAAAATAAGATTAAAGTATAGTGAAGTGAGCTACACTCCTTATTTCATTGGATTCCTTGTGTCAGTCCCATTTCGTAAATACTTTTTGTTTTGCCTGGGAGGCTGACAGAATAAGAATACTGCGTACTTGATCAAAAGTCTCAAGTTCTTAGTTGCTTTGCCTCTTTTAAACAAAATAAGAACAGAAATTTACTCTAGAACTCTGTAAAACTCAAAAGTGTAAACCAATGATATTCACTGATGATATTCAAAGATCACCTGTTCCAAGCTCAGGAGTGTTGCATCCCA
This sequence comes from Agapornis canus, assembly GCA_036873685.1. NCBI lineage: Eukaryota > Metazoa > Chordata > Aves > Psittaciformes > Psittacidae > Agapornis > Agapornis canus. Next base: position 18,544 of record JBAFWW010049176.1, on the reverse strand, counting down.
ACTACAAGGAAGTGCAGCAGAAAGGCCAGGAGACCTCCTTGGATGGATAAGGAGCTGCTGAGAAAAATTCGAAGGAAAAAAGAGGCTTATAGAAGGTGGAAGTAAGGACTGGTGGTCTGGGAAGGATAGAGGGATGTTGTCCAGGAAGCTAGGGACCAGGTGAGGAAAGCTAAGAATTAAACTTGGCTAGGGATGTTGAAGATGACAGGAAGGGATTCTGTAGGCACACTGTGAATAAAAGACAGATTAGGGACAATGTAGGCCCCTCCAGAAGCTATCAGGAGAATCAGCTACCCCGGATTTGGAGAAGGCTGAGGTTCTGAATGACTTCTTTGCCTCCGTCTTCACTGGCAAAGGCTCTGACCACACCACCCAAGACTTGGAAGGCAGACACAGGGACTGTGAGAATGATGACCCTAGGCCCACTATAGAAGAGAATCTGATTTGAGACCATCTTAAGAACCTGAACATACGTAAGTCCATAGGGACTGTAGTAACAGGACAAGGGATAACAGGTTAAAGCTTAAACAAGGGAAGTAGGGAAGTTTAGTTTGGATACCAGGGGGAAGAAGTTCTTTACTGTTAGGGTGGTGAGGCACTGGAATGGTTTGCCCAGGAAAGCTGTGAGCACTCTGTCTCTGGCAGTGTTAAAGGCCAGGTTGGATGAAGCTTTGGGTGGCATAGTTTAGTGTGAGGTATCCCTGCACATGTCAGGGGTGTTGGAACTAGATGATCTTAAAGTCCTTTCCAACCCTAACTATTTTATGATTCTATTATTCTATGCTGCCAATGGGTCTTTCATCTTGTAGGATTCCCCATGAGCCTGTAGATGTGTAACAGTTGTATGCACACATCCTTGCTTCTTTTTCTCCCACCCCTAAACCATCAATCCTGATTTGCTGCAACTTTCTTTTTTTCTTTTTTCTTTTTTAATAAATACACAATCATGTTAGGGCCTGACCACCAGCTTGATTCTTTTAAGGAAGGTGCGACACATATGCACAGTGGTTAGAAGCACGCTCCCAAACTCCTGGTCTTCAGAGTCCTTTCAGAAGCAGAAATGGCAGGTAACAGTATCAAATCTCGAAGCCTGGAAACAGTGAAATGAGGTAAAGCTTCACTGTCAAGGGCTGGAGAATCTTGAGAGGGGGAGGCTCCAATTAGTAGGGCTTGCTTAAGTTTTAAATCAACAGAAAACCAGCTGGGTTTCAGCCACCAGAGCTGCTATTGCTCTCAATCCAACTGCACAAATAGTTTTTTTCCTGGGAGGAAATACAAAGAAAGGAATGAATAGAGGGGAAACACATAATTTCAATATTTTTAAACACGGCATCTTGCTGTTTCAGTTTGAAACACTCCTGGTTTATACTTGCCCCTTTTGGAGGACCTACCCTGAGTATGCTGTGCTCCATCCAGCAGTGCTGCCAGGAGACACAGGGAGGGTGACAAAAACAGTGGAAGACGAAGCCCAAGCTGTGAGGTTATTGAAGCGCGTTAGCTCAGCAAAGGAAGATCAACACAATGCAGTGGACATCTGACCTTCTAAGGAAGCTGGCAAATAAACTTCATTTCTCTCTACATGCATGACAGTGATGCTGAGACCACTTGTGCCCTTCAGTCTGACCAGAAGTGCAGGAGAACCTGCAGATAAAAACTTGAACTTCAGAGCTGTGGAGGTCAGACAGGCTGCCAGCATCAGGTAAATCTACTACTGTGCAGGTAGAAGAGCTGTAGGAATTTCAGGTCAAGGTCTGCCTTGCCTGCAGAAACCATACATACATGCAAGGAGAGACCTCCTAAGCCTCATGGTATCTCCTCAGCAAGTTCATAATTTCCTAATTAGTCACCAAGCCAGCACCCACCACTGTTCTGCTCACAAGAAACCAAAACATTACAGAACACTTGATACATTAAAAAAAAATAATAAAATCCCCAAATTAGTATTATTTAATTAGTATTATTTTTGTGTTTGGGGTCACATTTTCAGGTTTCTGCAAAAACGAAGTGGAAAGCCCTTGTAATGGTGCAATTCCAGAGGCTGGAACTTTAAATAAAATCCCACGCAATGGGAGATGCTCAAGGCAGTATCGAGCACAGCTTCTGCTTTGCCTGTGCTCAACCCTGCAAAAGACTGAAAGGGCTCTGTCTGCTCAGCAGTCAAAGAAAATCTTTGTCGTGACTTGATCTCAGATACCCACAGAGTGAAAATAGCTGAGATTGGCATGTTTGTTAGGCTCACAGGTAAAAAGCTCAGTAAGCAGCAAAACCCAAAATAAATAGTGAGAGTTGACAACACTGAGTGAGGGAACCTTGTATGGGAAATAAAAGACAATTTTGAACGGTGAGGGTAGTTAATCACCATGTCCGGTTACCAGGGGAAATGGCAAATTCATCATCAGTCAAATGTTGTGCATAGAGACTGGATGTCTTCCAAAAAGCGGCACTCTGGTTCAGGATCAAGTTTTTCTGTTCAGGAGCATCTCTCAAAGGAGAATAACACCCTTCATCATAGCTTCTGTGGGTGATGCTGGCCTGAGCTGCCAGGCAAGCGGATGAGGGCACAGCGCTGCAAAGCCCCCACCTCACAGCCCAGCCTCTCCCCCCAGCCTGGCTCCCCCCAGTCACACCAGGGCTGGCTTGTGGTGCCCAGCCAAGTGCCGAAACTCTGTACTGACCATGGCCCTTCTCCAGACACCCTGCCTGAGCCAGGATCTGAGCCCCAGTCTCTGTCATGTTCAACCACAGCATGGTGCCCCTAGCCACCAAGGCAAAACTGCACCATCAACCTCCTTGCACCAGAGCACTGACTGCCCAAGGCAGCCAGGGAAACATTATAATGATTTCTTTTTTCCTTTACTTCTTTTAGTCTCTGCATCTGCCCCTTCCTTCCTTTAGCTGCCACACAAAACCAAACACACAATACATGCTCTAGCTCCTATTTCTTATTTCAGGCAGTTTCCTTGATGGCCAAGACTCTGATTTGAACTGACATCTCTCTCAATGCCACCTTACCACCAACCCAGCTCCACATCCCTCCTTGGAAGCAGAAACAAAATCCAGGGGCAAAGAGAAGTGGCCTTGGCATCCCTGATGTGCTCTAGGACCTTGATCTCCCAACCTTCACATGGAAAAAAGCAAAATGGATCAGAGTCTGACTTCCAGCTTTGATTGTGGACACAGAGAGCAAAATGCCAACTAGTGCATCATGATGTTGCAGTTCCTACATGGAAGTGAGTCCCCAGATCCCAAAGGGCAGAGAGGTGTTCTCTTTCCTCCTTTACCAGTCAATACAGCCAATTTATACAGGTTTCAGAAGAAAGCAGGTGCCTGCAGCTCATGCTGCTTCCCTCACCCTTGTAAATCCAGTCTCTTGAGTGAATGGCTTGTTTGGAGAGAGCCCTCCATTTGTTTGTCTGGGCTCTAGTGATAATAGCTCTAATTTATCTCTGAGCTGGGCAGGCATGTCTAATGTGTTTGAGTATTTAGAAGCATTACGGAGGTTTCATTTGGTCAATTGTTTCTTGAAATCCCTTCCCACACACAAAACAGCCCTGCAAAGGTGGAACCGCTCCACCACAGGCAACCCCAAGAGCCACAGCCTGTGCTGCCAGCCTGGGAGGGGCACACATGCCAGGGCTGCTGGATTCATTGAAGGGAAGGCACAGCAATCCCAAACTCTATAGTAGTCAGCCTCGAAAATTAAAGACCAAGCAGCTGACCTTGCAAAAGGGGCAATAACAAGATGGCCTGGAACGTGCCACTACACCTCCTCCTACTTAGACCTTCCAAACCTATTCGCTTTATCTTCTGTCTCCTCCATGTAGACACACTCCATCTTATCTCAGACTTGATTAGGCAGGGTTAGCTTAGCATCTGCATTGGGAAATACAGCACGGTTGGCCGGCACATTGTACCTAATCTCAAACTAACCCTTCCTGCACTTCATTTCAGCTATAACCAAACACCAGCTGAAGACACCAGCTGCTAGGTCCCAGCAGAAGGGGTTAACCTGAGTCAGTGTTGGGGAACAGTGGGACCAGGCCACTGGTAGAACATGCTATCTGGCTACTGGGTTACTTACAGCCCAAGCTTAACACACTATTGCACATCACCTGTGCTGTGCTAGCAGGCCTGTACGTGCTTCGGCCCATGACAAATGCAAGGTCACGTGCTTTGGCTTAAATCACTTTCGTGGAGGTTTCAGCAATTCTCTTCATGCCATTTCAGCTAATTTTAGCTGCGAGCTGAGAAGCCGTTACAGAGGTTCAGCTGACTGGTGGCAATTTATCAGGTCACCCTGTTGGCGTGGGAGCTGGGTCTTACTCAGCTCTGCCCACTTTGCTCTCCTTTTTCCTAACACAGAAGCTGAAGCATCGAGAACCAGACCTGTTGCACAGCACCTATACACCCAGAGCAATTTAACAGAGTCAGCATAAGCAAGTCCACATTGCTCCCCGTGTCTGTCCTCAGCGTCACCTCACTCACCAAGGTGCAACTGGTGCCCTGCTAGAACATGTCGGGCATCGCACACCGTTGCCCAGCCAGGAGGAAATGACGCTGCAGCTCCCCGGCTGCAACCACAGGGCTAATTTATAGAGGCCGAATGTAATTACTTACCCTGGCACACAGCCAGGACACCAAGGTTAACACCCTTGCTCTCCAAAGAGTGACAGAGGAATGTTAGAGGGATGCTGCCAAGTCATTTTATATGCCTTGACTTCAGGTGTTGCAAACAGCAAGTTCTAGCAAAGGCCAGTCAGGAGGAAAAGGGCAGTCATGGAATTATTTAAAAAGCAAAATAAAAAAAAAAGAGGTTTGTTTCCTGCTTGGCTGATCGGGTTTGTTATCTTAAACTTTACTGTGCTGCACTAAGGACGTTATTACATCAGCCCTGTAGAAAAGTTAGGGCTTGCAGATGCATCCTTCAGTTGCTTTGGAAAGTTTCAAGCTTCTCTTGGCCTTGCTAAGAAAACCTTGTGAGGCCTTGAAAAACTTCATCTCCGTCCCTGAGCTCCTTGTCCCTCTGATGGCCTTGGCAGTGTCTGAGCTGTCATCTCCCAGAGCAGGGGCTGGCACAGACACCACATCTGTGCTGTGCTGGACAGAGTGAGTGCTCTGCTCCACGGTCCTGCAGTGCTGGGAAAAGTTTCTCATTGCTCCATTTATTATTTTTACATGGGTTTAAAACAGATTGAAATAGCCCTTGTTAAAAATAAAAGCCACCAAATTTAGCCTTCCTTCCCTCTTTCCCGCCTCCTGTTTCCTGGAGTATTTGCAACAGGCAGCTGGCTGGGAGGTTTTTCCCCAGGGGTTTTGTCTGTAATTTATAAAGCTTTGATGAAAAATGCAAAAGAAAGGGAAAGAAAAAAATACATCAACTTTCAGGTGACCTCTCTCCTTCTGCAGCACCTCTGCTCCCTTACAGCAATGGGGCATTGTGGCATCCATGGCTTCAGGGCTCACGTCCAGTTTCCTTGAGGGTCAATGCAAACCTGCCATCTGCCTTCCCTGGTGATTCTTTCCAAGCCCCCTCGATGGATGTAACAATGAGGGATACAGTTCCCTTCACTGAGAATTTACTAGTTCAGAAAAAAATGTCATAAATTCCCACCTCTTAGAAGCACTGTGTTACTGTTAAGTGTCTCTGTAGTTTACTGGTCTGGAGGACTTCCCAAAACTGTTAGTGCAGGACCTTGGAAGAGCTGGACTGCTGTTCCCTCCTGGTTTTAAGGCAAAACAAAACCAAAAGTACCACAAATACATCCCTTCTGACTATGAGGATGAGAGCAAAGGCTAGTCCCACAGCACCCAGAGATGATGTGATCATTTCATATCTGCTGATAAAGCAAAAACCCCAAATAAGTGAAAACGTCTCTGGCCCTCACCTTAGCAAACTGACACAGGAAAGGGCAAGGCAGAATGCCAGTCCCTTTACCCTCTGTGAGTCACCTTTCCAGCAGGAGAGCAAGGACAAGCACAGCTAGAACAGCAGCTATGTGGCAGCAATCCTCTTCACAGGGCTGTGATGGCTGCACCCTCTGCTCAGCCTGACATGGGGCTTGGGATGATGCCTAATGTGGGAGCACTACTCCATGCTCTCTACTCCTGTATGGGGGAACACTGCAGCAGTGCATATGCATGTGTTTATCTACATGTACATGTGGGTATATACTATGGCATGCATACAATACATGTTGAGATAAATAATATTTTGAGAACAAATATTTCATTTGAAAAGTCACTGTATGACAACAAGTTAATTATCTATCATATCATCTCTCAAACCCAAACATTTTGAAAGCTAGGAAATATCTAATTAAGATCATCATAAATCTTACTCTGTCTTACAAGCCCATTTTCCTAAGAAATACATATTTCATCACAATACAACATCCGAAACTCTGACCTATAAGATATTAATGACTAGTTCACATAGTTCCTCTATCTAAACACCTTTTTGCAGAGGTTACCATGAGGTAGCACAGGATAATTATTTGATAATGCTCTCCTAGCAACTTGACTTCCAATAAATCTGTAGACAGAGAGTTAAGAGAAAAAAAACCCCACACCAATATTGGGATCCTCTGGCCTAACACAAGACTACCTCAGATACATTTTACATTGAACCAGGGCAAATCTTATAAATGAATATAATTTACTGCTCCCAGTTAAAGCTTCCTCCTCCAGACAACTGGTCCTAACAAGCTTCTTATACCCAGGCCTCTACCCATTCCTAGGGTTTTCCTCTGATGCCCATTTAGCCACAGCTTTGGTGAACAGCTAGCCATTTCTAGAAGACAATGTCCATTTGACCCTGGATAGATAAATCAAGCCCACCAGATAAGATGCACAAAGCTAGGCCAGAACTACCATACTATTAACATGCTCAACATGACTGAAGAGCTTAAGGATTTGAACATGGAGGAAATTTCAGATTTTTTTTTAATTAGAGCATGAAACTTTAATAGTGGGGCAACCATTCAAGTGAGGCTTTGAGCCTGAAACCTTGTTTAATAGGAAAAAAGTGTTCAAATTTAGCATCAGGACTACAAAGAAAAAAAAGAATGAGGTGGGAGAGATCAGGAAAGGAAGACACGTCTGGAAATCAAGAAATACAGGAACAAGATGAAATTTGGCAGGACTCAGGCAGAGTTAGACCTTGAAGAGGAGACAGGAACCCAGCAAAAAGGGATGCCATTATAAAAGGAGAGCAAGGGACAAAGTACAGCTGCTCTTCACTCCTGGTGGAGGTCTGTGTTAGGGTAATTTGGTCATGGCCCCAAAAGTAAATTAATGCTCGGTACCTGGTAGGAGCAAAGACAAGTAAAGCACATGTAGAAATGGCAGCAATCCTCATACATGTGATGGTCCAGAGCAGAGGGAGGCAGATACTCTACACAGGCTGTCAGTCAGAGAGCCAGCATCCTGGAGCCTCCCTCTGTGACTGCAGGGTAGATGATATAGTGCCTCCACTCAGCTCTACAAACCCAGTGGGCTGATTTCATAGTCTGCAAGACCTCAAAACAAGTTTTGAAGCTGGGATCATTTGGGACTCAGAGCTTGCTACAGGGAAAATGAGCCAAAATGCAACATGGCTCTTGCACATTTGGGTCTTAGTGGGAAAACACCCATACCAGCTTTCTAGATGAAATGGGGAGGTTCAGCTGGGAGGCACTGAATAGTGCCTCATGGGACAACAGCCTGTTGTGGTGGGAGGATAGCGATCATGGGACAAGTGACTGGGAAACCAAGTGGGGTAGAGCAGGGTTAGGCTGAGGGACTTCAGGAGAGCCCTGCAAGGTCATGTTCTTCCCTTGGGCACAAAGAGCCATCTCCAGCCCAGCGCTGCCAAACACAAATCCACCTCCATGTCCCCGAGCCAGGGCTATGGCAGGAGCAGAAACTCTGGCCTCAGGATAGAGCGGACTTTGATGCAGTCTATGGTGGGAATTCAAACAGGTCTGAACATAATGCTAAATACAAGGAGGCTCTTACACTGATGAAGCAGGCCCTGATTTTGTGAAGGAAATTTGCAAGTGAATTTAAGCTAAAGGAAAAGAAGGCCCTTTTTATACTGGAATTAAGATGTCTAGACAGAGCCTTCCTGGTGTAACTGGATCTGCATATACTGATTGTGATACACCTGATAAAACTTCCCATGTAGACAGGGACTAGGAAATACTCTAGCAGAAATTCCAGCAGGAGCCATTTTAAAAGTCTTTAATCTCGAGAATTACTTATGCTATGTAATGAAGCCTGCATTATGGCTGTGCATTACATAGACCCTAAACACTGAAAAGCAAAAAGGATTTTCTTTGGCTTTATGGCAGGAATCCACAGCATAGACGAGGCCAGCCCTCAGCGTGAGGTCATATCTCCCTCTAGCTGCTGGTCCTGGGGACTCAGCAGCCTTTGACCACCCAATGCCCATACAAACTCCCCTCTGACCTCTCCTACATGCCAGAGCTTTGAATGCTATGAGTCTTGGGGTCGCTTCTTGCTGGTTGCAGTGCTCCTCCAAGGACTGCAAAATAGCTCAACTTTTGGAGAGGAGATACTTCAAAAGGGAAAAGGGAGGCCAAGAGCAAAAGCCACAAGACTGATGGCTTCTTCAAAATAAGCCAGCATAGATTAGTCAATGTGACATGCAGAGAGCCCAGGGTCCTCTGCAGAGGAGACATCCTACAGCCAAGATACTGGTAACTTATACTCCCTTTAATCCCAGCTAAATCCTCAAAAGACCTTCTAGTCTCTTTTCTCCCTCCAGAACACAGCAGGGTTCAAGCAGTGCTTGGCATCACACTGGTCTTCCCAAAGACATGTTCCCCATATCTTTGGAAAGACTGTTTCCTTGTCTTGAAAAGACATGTTTGCTTTGTCTTTTTGGGAAGACCAGTGGCCCCAGGTCTCTAACCTGCTGTTATGATGTTGCTACATCATTCCCATCTTCAGGCCTAGCAGCAGACCTTGTATTCAAAATGCCATAATCATCACTCAGAAGAGCAATCCCAGAGGAGAATCTCATCCCTGGGTCCTTGGAGGAGTGTTGCTTGAAGATCACTGTATCTTCCTAGGAGGCAATGACTAGGTAGGAAGATCACAGGGAGAGGGAAACTGGCTTCTCCTCAATGTCCATCTGCAGTTCCTGGGGGAACAGCTGGAGGAGAGAACCCCTTCCAGAGCCAGCCAGAAGGGAGACTAAGAGCTTCAGCCACTCTGTAATGCCTCACGGGGTGGCAAAGGAAGCTGCTTTGCTGAGAGGATACAAAGCCTATTTAGTTTTTTAAGAACTGTATAGGAGCCTTGATTTAGAGGGCTGGAGTCTGGTGGCTGAAAAATGTCTTTTGTCACATGGGTCAGAGTTGGCCTGGCTGGTCCCACTGGCATTTTCAAGTTAGCTCCTTCCTTGTATGTTCAGATCTGAAAGGGAAAACTTGTGAGAATCCTAGCCTGATGGTTCCTTCAGCCATCCACTGCTTAGCAATGCTGAAGAGATATGTATACAATGAAAGAGAGGTTTCTCCTCCTGCCATAAAGCTGGCAGTAGTGACTCCTTCTGGCAGATGTCAGCCAGTAATTCAAATGATCTTCAACAACAGTAGCAAAAACCCTCACAACAAACAAACAAACATCTTTCCTTGACTGCAACTCATTTCCTTCAGATGCATTTGGACATACAAGTAGTCCAGAAGTGTGAAAGGGCTTTAAGAAGCAAGACACAAAGAGCAGCAGGAAAGTCAACATTTCAAAGACTAGAAAGGGTCCAGCTAAAACACAACTTGTGAACCTCTGAAAAAGTGCTCCTCAAGCACAGCAGGAACCTCTTCTGCTCTCCCCAGCACAAACAATTTCCAGCTCCAATCACTTTTCTGGGCCAGACCTACAAGAGAACATAAATGGGTCTTCATCATGCAGCCAAGGGCAACTCTGGAGTTCCTTATTATCACTCTGCTTAGGAGGGTTGTATGTGCAGGAGCTGCCCCTTGTGCTATTTCCAGTGCTGTTTGTAGCAGAGAGGCACTATGGGGCAAACATGATTTAAAGCCACCTTCAATCCTAGGTCTGGGGAAAGTCTCAGACCTTTGTTGAATTCACCTTGCTTCTCCCAGCATCTGAAAACAGAGCGTCCGTATGGCAAGGCAATGGCCACAGCTGTGCTCTTCCCCTTAAGCAACCCCAGAGCCCCTCTGAAAGATCTGTAGAAATTTAAGAGAGCCTTAACATGTCACCAGAATGCCCCTTTACATTGCCAGTGTAATATAGAGGGGCTCAGGCTGAAATCAACTGCAGAGCACATCTGTGACAGACCCTGGTAGGAGGAGTGTATCTGAATAACCACATGTACATATGCACAAACATACACACAGTGTCCACCTTGCAAAGTTTCCCCTGGATTTTTGTTACCATGTCATCTATTAATTACCTAATTACACCTTCTAATTATGGGATTCCTCCAGTATTTATACTCATTACATAAATGGCAGCAATTACACTAATTAGGTTAATGATACAGGATAACAGTCTACAAATTGCTTTAAAGGGACACTCTCAAGACACATAGGCCAGGGATGCTCCCTTGCAGGTCAGCTGGTGGGTGGCATGCAGACATGCTCCCTCACCCCACATAGCTCATGTTGTTGCTGCCTCATTGTGTGGGCTCTTCCTGAGCACCAGGGATGCCACTACGGGGCCTCACACCAGAGAGTGGCTGGAAAGAGAGCAACCAGGAGATAAGGAAGCAATCCTCTATTGCTTTGCTGCTAAATTGCTTCCACTGAAAACTGGTCTACTATTTAAGTGTGACCTTCTCTAAGCTAGAAAGCTGGAAGAAGGGTTGCAAATATTACTTCTCTGGCTGTATGGAAACCTAGGAGGAGGAAGGCAGAGCACCTGCATGTTTCCAGGCTCCTTAGCATCACTTCTGAATGTAACCCAAGTCCTTGAGGCCCAATCAGCTGGTTGTGACCCAGTCTCTTGCCTATAGGCATTTCCAAAATGGCAGGTTTGCAGAGAGGAAATCCAGCTTCTCTGCTCCAGCAGGATCCCTGGAGCTCCAATGGCACCCTGCAAAGCCAAGCATGTCCTTGGAGTGAAAGGAAACCCACAGGAAGCTGGAAGGAATCTGTTCTGCTCAGCATCATACTTACCCAGTTTTGCTGGAGACTAAGCAGCACATGACAAGGTGCTTGCCCCTATATCTCACCCAAAAGGATCTTAAAGAAACGCCAGGCTCATTACTCTCTGGAGTGGCCTTGAGCACGGAGAGGAAACTTTCTCTCTTGGATTCAAATACAGGCACTTCTCGGGATGGAACATGGGAGCCCTCTGCAGCACTTTGGAGTGTGATGAATGGCCCTTTGTCCTGCAGCCACTACAGAAAGAGACTGTAATTACCCAAACTGGAATTCAGCCAGGACGTAATTTTACGCTGAATGAATTTCTCTCCCCCTCCTTAAAGTGTTTGCAAATCCCCTTTTAAAGATAAAATCCCAGAATAAAATCCAGTGCTTGCTTCAAAATTGGCCCAATTCCATTATAAGTCAACTGAACAACTCCATTTCGCACCTTTAAGGCCATGGAGCTCTCTATGTTGCGCAAGAGATTTCATTATTGGCAAGGTTGAGGAATGCTGATTTCTGCTGCTGAAATGCTGTCTTAGCCCTAAACTATATCCCTGTGTCAGCTGCCCAAAGACATGTGTAACCAGGTCCATTTTCTGAAAGATATACAGCTGCGTCTGGCTTTATAGCCTGTTCCAGCAGGACATGGCTGGCACTTCCAGGGGAGCAGGCTGACCGGTCTCCACTCTAAGAGGCAGGGTCTATGGCTCCAGCGGGAGTCTTGCAGGAGCATATATCGATTGTAAATAATGTCTCAATATCCTATAGTAGGCCATAAATCAAAAAGAGGTTGAAATATCTTTTCTCCAAGGGACTTTTTTTTTAAAGGAGTCTATTTCTTGTTTAGTAGTTTTCCTTTTAGAGTTACTGCATTGACCTTTTACCCCAAGTGCCAAGTTTGAATCGTGGCCAGCGATCCCTGCTTGACCTTCCCCACGGACATGCAGCAGCTCTGAGTTTAGGTCTTGAGCATCCTGCGAGAGAACAGTCACATCTCCCACCAGGGCCAAAGCCCTCAACCCAGGTGGTGCCCCTTGCCTTGCATGTGCCTTGCTAAGCAAACCAAGTCCCACAGCAGCCACATCTCCTCTGGCTGCCTGGGGAAGAGTCTCATACCTAGCAGCATTAGAGACGCTCACTATGGAGATGGGTGCAGGAATCTCTCTGCTGGCTAACACTATCTTCAACATCTATGGAGCTCATTTGACAGATCCCAGTCCCAAAAATCAAAACAAGCTTTGAGCCAGTGAAGACATCAACCTTTCTCCTGTTCCACAGGACATGAGAAATTCCTCTGAAAGCCTAACTGTCAACCCAAACCTCTCCTTACCCTCTTTGGAATAGAACTCCATGTGCATCCAAACTACATGTGCTGGCACAGGATTGCAGCAAAAGGAATGGCCTCAGGGTTTTGTTCTGCTGGACATGTCATTGAAGCTGGCCCAGGGCTTGCACCCACATGTCTTCAATGTGAGACACAGGACAGATGCAGCCTCCAACACATGGTGCACAGCCCCACATCAGTCACCTCCTCAGTGGTCATGACTTGCAGACCCATTTGACAGGGCTCAGGATAGAGACACCTTTTTTGTCACATCTCTATTTACAGGGGCCTTTTGACTTGCAAAGTGCCAGTTTCTCAAATTGCTGCACTTCTCTATGGAAAAAAAAAAGAAGAAAAAAAAAACCCAAACCCCACCACAAAATAAAAAACAACCCAAAAAAATCCTATTTTGGGCAACTTTTAAGGGGTATTGAACAGAGGGAACTGAATACCTGGCACAGGGACAGAAAAAATAATAGTTTGCTGTCTAGAAAGTCCTCTAAAGTGATCAAAGCTGAGCTTCCCTGTTGCATGATGGTATGTGGCACCTGGGGAGACTTGCAGCACAGAATAGGAGGCAGGTCACCCTGATGGCCATGGACATAAGGACACATCCCCACTACTCCCTTTCCAGTGCTGCCTTGGTAGGACCAAGGCAGTATTGATTTCTTAAAGTCCAAGAAGTATTTGAGCTTGACTGGTGATAAAATCAAGCCCAGAGAAAGATGTGACAGGATCTCTTGGGACTGAAATGAGAGCTATGATCCTTAAAGAAGCCAAGAGGGAATAAAAGGGAAGGAAGGGTAGGAGGGGAATAGCATATACCTGCACAAAAGCAAGAGCATTGACAGTAACCCAGTTCAGCTCCAGCTTGCACAGGAGACTTTGGAGAAGGGGGTGGGAGGCAAGGTGAGAAATTACTAGAAGCTTAAGAAAATATATATGTAAAAATTAAAAAAATAAGATAAAACTGTATCAGCATTGACTAATAATTTCCGGGCTCGGCGCAGATGTCATTAATGACCCTTTTTATTCATGCAGGAGTTCCCAAAGAGGAGCATAATGTTCCATTAGTAATAATTGAGAAAGTCTCCTGTCGGGATTATGTCAAAACCTAGAGATGCTGCTGCTGCCAAAACATTTTGGTGACAAACGTGTGAAGCGTTTGACAGAAGGTGCCACAGCAGGTTGAGGCAGCTTCAGGAGGGGAATCCTAGGAGGAGAGAAGAGGTGGGAGACAGCAGCAGGGTGAAAGCTGAGCACAAATTTACAGGGAACACAGTTCAAGGGATGAGCCCACCTACTGCAACAGCTTTGGGGTCAGGATGACACCTCAGAGATGCTGCTGGGGACTGCTTGGGATTTTGAGTGACCCATCTCCTCCCCCACTCCCAAGATTTTGCAACATATCTGCAATATGTGCTCTGCCATGGCTCAGTGTGGCTGAATCCTTTCGTTCAGAGATGACTGTGTCCTCAGCCACTGGGGAAAGGGTGTTGTGATACCCTGAATATTTCTTGCTCTTTATCAGGGCCCATGGGCCAGTGAGGCCTGGGGACCACTTGGTCACTAGCACAAAGGGCAAAGCTGGGACAAAGCTGCTGCAAGCAATTAACCCAGCCTTTCCCATGTGAAGAGGATGGGGAGAATTTCAGGCAATGCAAGTGTAGTTTCCTTCCTCATTTTTCAGCTGAAAGTAAGGCTGGACAACACCTCTTGAACTACAGAACACTGGCAAGATTTAAACAGATGGGAAAATATATTCCTTCTACCAAATCTTTCCCATTTACAGTTGGGATGGTTCCTTTTTCACCCTGTTTGACTGCAGCTGGTGCCCAAGTACAAGCATTGCACTGTTGCTGCACAGACACCACTGGAAAACACAGGAAGAGCAAGAGTTTAGCTAATGCCTTACAAAAGCCAAAATAACACATTTCCTCCTCAATTCTCACCCCTTCTCACCAACCCTCATTTGGGACTGGAGCTCCCAATACCTACCGTATACACTGCTTTTCTAAATCAGAAACCAGCTAATGGAGCCCATGGCTCAGGGAGCCATGCTGTAAACTGGTATTGCTGTTAGGTGCCAGGACGGAGCACTGTGGTGCACATTGATCTGTGTTGCACTGCTGGGGCTGGCACACCTCAGCTCCATGACATCCTCAGGCTTAACAGACCCAAGTTATGGGGCTTGGGGAGTGGGCCAAGCTCAGGAAAATAACATCTGTGAGATACAGGAAGGGGTTCCCATGCACCTGGGAAATGGGGCATAAGCTAGGCAGACGGGCAATGAAAAGAGCTGGGGAAGCTGCCCTGGCTCCCCATCCCTAGCAAGGGAAGCTTTGTCCCCCTTGAGCACAGCTTCTCCTGCAACATAGCCTGGCATGGGGAAGCACCCATAGGTCAAGGGCCGTGAGCCATTCCCAGCTTGCTGCACAAAACCAGGTGTGTCATTTTGCCAAGTCAGCACCTGCTACCAGAGGGGTGAAAGAAGGGATTTAAATGCAAGCATTGTCCTGGCTGCAGTGATGCAGCTAGGGAAGCTCAAGCCAGAGCACCTTAAAGTCAGCATTACACAGAGCCATGGACATTAAAAAAAGTTTGTCACCACTGTATTACTTGCCTTTTTAGAGCAGGGAGGTACTTGGAGCGAAGACATTGGTTCAGGCAGCATGTAAAGCCATGCAATTTGGATTTGGATCCAGAGCTGGAGTCTAAAAGCCATCCCAGTTTGCAGGGTCTGGTTCAGGCTCATTTCTAGTCCCCAGACCACAGCAGAAGGGCCTCTCTTCCCCGGGGCAGGAACAGAGCAGCTGGTACTCTTCAGCCCAGTTAACAGATGAGGTCTGGCCACCACAGCCGAGGGCTGCTCCAGATTTGTTTTCTAGTGGTTTATTCATTGAGAGGCTGCCAAAGTGTTAGCAAAGAGAAACGCACACTGGCCTGATTCTCCCCATCCCAGCCCTGCCTTGCACCAGAGCAAATCTGCTGCAAGCTGCAGTGAAGACCGTGCCGAACAGAGCATGTGCTTATCTCTCTACTGTAGCCACATCATTAGAAGATGGAGCCAGGGTACATCCCAAAGAGTTCCAGTTAGGGCAACCTCCTTCAGACAAGATCAGGGGCCTCTTACACTGCTTTGCATGCTCACCACAGAGTTCTGCTTGCAGGTCTGGTGTAGCCAAATACGCCGTGTCCTCTCCCCCAGTACCTGTGGGAAAGCTACTACTTCTGGCCCCATCACGGTGGCCTGACAGAGTCAGAGGCAGAAGTGCTATTGAAAAGAGTGTGAAGGCTGATTGCTGTAATTAAGCCTGCCAGGGGAATTTTGGTCTGTGGAATGCACAGTACATCCCACCCTGCAGGAACAGGGGTGGAGAATATCTGAGCTGTTCCTTTTGAGGACTAATGGTGGTGGGTTTTTGCTAGGACACAAGCTGGCATGGATGAGAGCTCCCACAGAGCACAGAGTCAGTCAAATTAAGTGCTGGTCCTCCCCTGGAGAAATCCAGTCTAGGAGAGATATTCACAGGATGTTGCCAGCCTGGGTGCAGGCTATTCAGAGAAGGAAGTGGCAGACGAGGAGCCTGCATCCTTGCTGGATTCCTGCTGATAATTCAGCTAACACTGGTCTTTCAGCCCTGCTATTTAGGTGGCAAGGCCTGAGCATTGATGGCAGAGTGATTCAGGAGATGTGGGCAAGATGATACCAGTAGGAGACGAATGGTAGGCTTGCCTGGAATTAACAGTTGAAGAGGAAAAATGCATAGCCCTGCACATGCAATGCATATCTTTGTGTGTGCAAGCACGTATATGTGTGTCCACAGGTACAGAGAACCTGCACCACAATCAATGCCCTTTTTACCATTCGGCCCCTTTCTTGGGTTCTGCTTATAAAATTTACTTTCCTGTGTATAAGCTTACTCCAACATATGGTCAGATATGTGGAGATCATTTAGTAACCATTTCTAACTGGCTGAATGTAAAGGATTCCAATCCTGACTAAATGGGAGATGCACATCTCATCTCAGAGGTCTGTGGTCTGAAAGGTGAACATGGCAAATGCACCGCTTTCTTGCCTAGCTTGGAAAATTATTACTAAAAGATTTAACATGACTGTAAATAATTTTGTACAAAACTGATTCTTCATAGCTGAATCCAGAGAGAAGAAACACACGGAACACATTGCTGGTACTTGTGGTTAATTGCTGCCTTTTCTTTTGGGTCTACTTGGTTTGAAATATTAAATGCAGAAGAAACCATCTATTTTTCCTCCATAGCCTGTCAGTAATGGAAGTGAAATATGTTACCCCTCCCCTTTTTTTTCTTTATAAACAAGGAATATAAACTGTTTTATAGTAACTAGATAAAATTACACAGTATTTTACTCAGTGGGGAAAAATATGGATCTCTGCATGGCGGTATTTCTCCTATCTTTCTCGCTGACTGTACATTAACATCACAACTCTCCATAACTCAGTTTTGCAGAGCTGTCATGGGCATCTTAGAGCTCAGACATTGTCTGGTCTGTCCCATCATTACCACCTCCAGAGGCACATGCTGGGGACAGTCCTGCTTTAAGGAATTCTGTGCTTCGATGTCCTTCCCCAACACCCCAATAACTTGGGAACAATTTGGACTTGCAGTCACAGATGTAAGCCTGTATTTCACCTCCAGCCTGCTGTGGTATACAGTCAGCCTTTACCCCACAAAGGAGCCCCGGTCCAGTGAGCACAGGTTCAGCCCATGTTATTACATCGTCACTTAGAGGAAACATCTCTTGGAGAAGAGCAATGACAATAAATCAGGAATTCTTCTCCTCAGTACCAACAAGCCCATAAACTAGTACATTTTTTGCTCTGAAGGACCAAACCTTCTGCAATCAGCACCAGCTCTTTTGCCTCAGCTTCTTGAGCCTCTGCTCTGCACTGCAAAGTGCTGTGACAGACCTCCTGCTGTTTGCAAACTCCATATCTTCCACAAAAGCAGGGAATTTTGAAGGCAAGATTTCACAGCCACAACGTTTCTCTTTGACCCTGAACCTGCTCTAAAGACATGTCAATAGTTCAGAATCAAAACATTTCTATAGCATTTCATGCCCTTTCTGATGGTGACTGAAATTTTGCCTCTTCATCGCCATGCTAAGTAGAAGCATTTTGCAGATCTTTCCCAAAGGATTAAAATTCAACATTTTCTATCATTGCCTAGCAAACAGCTGTCCTAATAGAGTTCATGCTAGCATCTGGGGTGGGAAATTCAATGTATTCCATATGAGTCTGTTAAAATTTGACTGAACAGTCAAAACCAGTGTGTCTGTAGGACAGCACACAGCCAGGAGTTGGGCTGCTGTCACCCCACATTGTCCTATCTGCTGTCCTTAGCTAGCAGGGTATGGCTGCCACTGCTTGGCTCCTGCCTTGCCCTGGCAGATCAGCATCAGTTTTGGTTCAAACAAACTGAACATCTGAAGCCACCACTAATTTTGCCAGAGCCACTTGCAATCAGTGAGAGAACAGATGTATTGGGGTCCTTACCTAGCTCCATCCTGCCATCTATGCTGCTTGGTGAGAGCTCTGGTGAAGGCAGAGGTACTGGTTCTCCACTGTAGCTGTGGTGGGAATGCAGACTAAGCTCACTGTCAGTGCCTTCAGCCCTTTAGCACATACATGGCTGCAAACCCACTGAAAGAAGCCCAAAGTGCAGACAAAGAAAGTGTGTTAATGGCTTTAGCTTTCTCCACCAAGCAACAAACCCCCACCTCCTTTACAAGCACAAATTCAGAAACCCTTTCCTAACCAAGTAAGCAGGTTTGCAGGTGTTAGCTGTAAAAACACATGATGAAGATTATCACTGGGAGCTGAACGCATCCATCCCCTTGCTGGGTGTTCAGAGCCCCTTGCATCCCATGCCAATACCACCTCCAGTGCTATCAGAGCATCCTCCTGCTTTGGATAAAAATGAAAGATTTTTGTGATTATTTTTGAATTTCTGTTTTTCCGGGGAAGGAAAGAGAAGGAAAAAAAAAAAAAGGGTGGGGTTGGGGGGGTTGAAATTAAAAATTTTAAAGCCCGGGAGTCTCAGCCTGCTCGTCAGGGTTTTT
>JBAFWW010049175.1:0-28216 GCA_036873685.1 Agapornis canus | reverse complement strand
GATTGGTTTTTTCAAGCATAGTGTTTGTGGCTTACTGGAGGGAATTGCTCAAATCGTTCAGGTCTCTCAGAGCAGGAACTGAGCAGGATGGATTAGACCTCAGCATGCTGCCTGTGCAGAGCGCACATTGATTTCTGCTCTTTGCAGTTTACATGATTTGCTTGGTTTTTATGCTGATTTTTTTATGTGTTCAACTCGGAACTTAATTTCAGAGGAGATTGCAAAATGAGCTTAGTCTTGATAATTGCTATGGCAATCATTTTAAACTGTGTAAGGAGGCTGGGAGAGGGTGGAAAGCTTTCATTCGTACTGTTGTAGTTGCTGCCCTTAAATATTGTGTTTTTCTGAGCTTTTATTCAGAAGGGCTTAGGCATTTCCTGAAATATTTTGGCACCACCCGTAGGCTGTAAATACTATCTGTCTGATTAGAGAAAATCCAGTTGTTTGGTGGTTTGTTTTTTCTCTGCTTGTCTTTACAAGCCTTGCTCAGTGTTTGTATAAAACTGCACAGCACTATGTGTTTCATTTGGTGCCATCCAACCATGCAAATCAGGCAGCAGCCTTGTTTTCTGTCACATTCCTTATGTCAGAGGCTCCCTTTTTGCCTCCCAGGAGGTACAAGACACAGTGTATGGAGAGATGCAGATGGTGCTGAAGTATCTCTGCTGGTCCTTCATGCTGTGGGGACATGAACCAGTTGGGTTTCAGGAGTCCTGTCAGAGGACCATACCCATGCTGGTGCCACCTGCTCTCAGCATCACCTTCTGTCCAGGCATGTCAATGGCTTCTGGAGCCCAAGCTGGCCTATGCCTCTGTAGCTTTGGGTGGACATACTGGTACTTAGTGCCAGATGGCACCTGACCAGATAGACATGATTGCTGTTGAGTCCAGCATGAGATGGACAGTGATTTAAACCCATTTCTAGTGTGGCGATGACGTATTCCAGAAGACATGGATGCTTCTTTGATTCCCTCGGCTGCCTTTTAAGAAATAGCATGCTATGAGGGAGTTTGGGATGCTCAGGAGCAAGTAAAAGTCCATTAGCTCCAGCAGTCAGTACTCATGTCTCAAGCGTTACACAGGTTAATGTATTTTTAGGTTCTTCCAGCATCTGTTCCTTGCAGAGGTCACGGTGTTCCTCAGTCACTCGCTTTCTAGTTACGCTCCTCTGCGTTGCTGAGCCTTTTAGCAGATTTGCCACTTCAGAGCTGTTTCTAATCACTATGGAGATGAAGAGGAGCTGTAAGCAGAGCTGAAGACAGGCACTGAGATCCTTCAAGCATAGCTCATCCAACAGCCTTTTTGGGACCTTTCACGCATCAGATGAGCCACTAAGGAGACAAAAGCGAGATGTGACTTCTCTGGGCTGTGAAAGAGCCATGATGCAGGCCTGGGGGGTTTCCCTGGGTGAAGAACAACACCGTGAATTTCTATGGGAGTTACCATTGCGTGTCATTGCATAGCTGGGAGGTGCCCTGGGATGCAGGAGGATGTTCTTTGCCTCCCGCAGGGGTATGAGATACTTCTGCAGTGACTTACTGGAGCAAGGCTCCAGATAGATGAGGGGCTTTCTAGTGGATGAGCCTGGTGTGCCTGTAGGATGTGGAGCCTCTGAAAGGCTGATATCTGCTGTGGAGCAGCTGGTGGGTTCTGCTCTGGCTGAGGACACTGCTGTCATCCTGGGCTGGAAATACAGATTTGCAGGCAGTGATTTGGTTTTTTTCTCCACCTTCCACTGTTTTGCTGTCGCATTTCTTTGACATGAAACAGATGAAATGAAACAACTTTTCTTTCTGCAATATTCTAGTTTATTAAAATCTCTACACAGCATATGAGCTGGGGAGGGAAGTGGTCCCCAGAAAGACTAACGCAGCTTTCTTATTATGCTTGGACGACAGCATTGCGACCTCACTATTCTTGGGAGACAGTGTTCATGTGTCACTCAAAGCAGCAATTTACAGAGTATCAGGGGGAGAAGCTGGCCAGCAAACATGACGTTGGTTTTTGGCAGTGTTGATAGGTCATTTCAGAATTTGGAGAGTCCCTTCAATCCAGAGCTTAAATTATTAAGTATAATCTAAAGGGGAATCAACTCAAACCTACAAGGTCTCAGTGGATTTCTGGAGACTAATTCAGACATCATCGGGTCACGGTACATGTCAACTCTTTGAAAATCATGTTGGTTACTTAATGTCCACTCCTGAAGAGAAAACAAAAGCATTGGTCCAGTGTTCATAGACACAGCATTGAAGAGCAGAGCCAGAAGTTATCCCTTATGGCTCATCAGTGTGCAGGACTACAAAATCCTTTACACAACAGCCATAAATATTACGTATTTCTAAATATGTTTATAACACAGGGATAAAGATTGTAGTATAAAAAGTAATATCACTGCATTGAGGTATGGTAAAAATTCATCTGGAAAAGTGGCTCAAATTTATGACATCTCTGCTCGAGAAAGAGGGGTATAAACTGGAAGGAGGCTGGAAATGTTTCATTGAGGAGCCTAGAAGAGCTTTGTTTGTTCAGCCTAGCAAATCGAAGGGTTATGATCAATCCCTGTGCGTTAGAGGAGGAACAGCAGTCATTCAAGCTCCAACTTTGGCACAAGAACATAGATATAAACTGGCTCCAAATGCATTCAGGCAGGAAATTGGAAGAGGTTTCAAACCATCAGAGGTGTAAGGCTCAGCGGCAACCTGCCAACAGGAGAGAGCAACGGGTAAAAACCCAGTACTGAGCTCCATAAATTACAATGTGATTAGAAAATGTGGTTTCTTGTAATAGCAGTCACTACACAGGATGGCCAAGAGGCTCCTGTGGGCTCTATTCCCACTTGGACTGGACCTCAATGAGAAGTTGTCTCGTGCAGAAGAGGGACTTCTCTTTTGAAAGATATGGATGCAGATGGGAATGGGAGAGATGGCTGTATGGGAGGGGAAGCAGACATTCAGGACGTGGGCTTTGACAAATGCTCTTTTTTCCTGCCTGCCATTTGATGGCCAGATGAAGAAATAAGTGTGAAAGTCTTGCACTGGGCAGACACCAGGGGAAACATCTCCTTAGCAAAGCAAAATCCCAGACCTGGCTGCAAAGACAGGGGAAGGCAGCTTCAGGAGCCAGTTTGTCTGCTGGGGCTGGCAGTCCGACAGCTGATCCTCCTTCCACTGACATAAGTTTGAGTGCAGATGCTTAAAAATAAGTACCTTTAAGATGTGTTTTTCACATTTTTAGGCAAGGCATATGTAAATACATGTGAACGTGTAGCCTTGGAATCCTGGGGCCTGTGGCTTGGAGAAATCCAAAGGGGTTAGAACATGCCAGCTTGAATTTCAGAATACAAGGGATTTTTTAGGATTTCTGTCTTTATTGTGTCTCAATAACAGGAGCAGCTGGTTATAGCCACAGATTCCTAATGAAACAAAAGATGGGGCTCTGCTTCAGCTGTGGTGTGGCTTTCTGTATAGCTCCAGCATGCCAACATTCAAGACCCTTGTATGTGCTGTAAGAACTTAATTCCCTCTGGCTCTCAGCACAGTTGCTCTGATCAAGTCCCTTAAAAAGTTATGAAAGTCTCATCTGAGCTAAAATGAGTAGCATGAAGGTTCAGGGACTATTTTTCTCTAAGGCAAACACTAGAGCTTGGACCTCAAGAGCTTTGCAGTAGGGTGTGAAGCTCGTAGCTGTCATAGGGAGTTTATTCAGGGTCTAACGTACATGTTGATTCCTATCCTGGATCTTTTGCAAAACCTTTAGCAAGGGCTTGAGTTATAAAACCTCCAGGCTTCATCAGTTGCTGTTCAGGTCACAAAGTGGGGAAAGGAGAGCAGAGGTGAACCTACATGGAACATGCATTAGCACCTTACCTAAAGATAGGCATTTTCACCACCCTGGTGTAGTAGAAAGTACATTATCTGGGCCAGTCATCTCTGGGGGATGTGTACCTCAGTTATTCCTATTTGACAAGGTCAAGTGCATTTTACCTTCTTGTCTTTTCCTGAGCCCTCTAAGTTCAACAAACTATTTCACTCCTCCAGAGATTAAAGCTAGGAAGTAATAAGATAGACTGCAGCAACCCTGTGTTCCAGGCCTGTGTAGTAAAGAGGAAGCAGATAAGCTAATTTATGGCCTCATGGAGATCTTCCTTGATACCCCCTGATTTGAAGAGCACAGTGGATGCAAAGCTAAGGGTACTGAGCAGGAGCTGTAACTCCTGTACGCCAGTGCCAGAAGCTGCAGCTGCCTCTCACTCTGCCCCCTTGCACACATGCACGCTGTGGTATTTTACCCAAACCCTGCGTTTCAGCACATTTTTCAAAGCTATCTGATTTCACCTTGAGGTAGGGGTGAGTCCAGCACCTTCCCGGTGAACTCTTTCAGTATCTAAATAGCCCGGGAGTTAGCGACTCTTATTTCAAGGCTGGAGCTTTCTAATCCAGCCTCCAGGCATAGGACTGTGTGGAATGCTTCCCAGCTGGATGGAGCAGCCATCCCGCACATGAAATGCTTTTTCAGTGTGCAGTCCCAGTGCTGCTTGACTTGGGGGTGGGTTTGAAGATCCTGGAGCTATGTTCTCTGCCCTGGAGCAGAGCAGATGGAGGAGGTGTGAGTGCATCCCATGCTGCAAAATAACCCCCATGGCAAAACCATTTTGCTCTGTGTCTGTATCCTGGGTGTTTTCCTAGTCACGGTGAGCCAATGTAAAAATTATTTAATCCTTGAACAATCTTACTGTTGAGGAGGAATCAGCTTCAATTGGTGGGGCATGGAAACAGAACCACTCACCTGACATGGTTTGTTCAGTTCTGAAGTAGCTAGGTGGTAGTCAGCAGAGATAGGAGGCAGGGAATGAGCAGGGAGTGGAAAACAGATAAACCCTGGGCTACACCATGTAAGAGTTCAAGGCCAGGTTGGACAGGGCCTAGAGCAACCTGGGCAAGTGGAAGGTGTTCCTGCCCATGGCAGGGAGTTGGAACTTTGCTTTAAAGCCTATTACAACCCAACCATTCTGTGATGCAGGTGGACTTGTCCTGGAGCTTTATTCCAGTGTACAATTACAGCTTTTCCTTGTTGTGCTGTTATTCTAATATGTTACCCCTGGCCTTACCAGCACAAGAACAGTTTAAGTGGCAAACCCAGGGGAATTATCAGCTCTGGTCAATGCAGCAGATGATCATTATAATTGCCCATGCTCCAGGGGACTGTGAGGGGTGCGACTGCCAATCAGTACCTCACAGCACAAAGGCCACTCTCAGATGCTTTTGAAGATTCTTGTTTCTGGCTGCTTTTAATCCAAATTCAATTTCTGCCTAAAAAAGAAAAATGATGACATGCGCTTTGACAAGTCTAAAACTTGTGGATATACGGCCTTCATTCAAATGCTGCTCTTTGATGCCAGCAGGAAGCAGTATTTCTGTGGGATCTCTTACAGACCAAGAACTACTCCAAAGGCTTGGCACGAGTGGATGTCAACTGGTGAGCAGCAACGCTCAAACAACTCTGCTGCCGTTAGCCATGGGAGAGAAGTGCAAGGAGAGCCACAGGAGCATGCCAGAACAAATAGCACTTAGGAAAATGGTTTTTCCTTTGTTCCCTGCCTTTGTCCCTGCAACTCAGGAGCAGGTTTCCAAGAACAAACCCAACATTGTGGGGCACTGGACTGCCTGGCGCCAGGGGTACATCCACCTCCCACTGCTGCATGCTGGCACATGGGAATGTTCATGGACCTGGGGGTGTCTGCTCCCAACCAGGGCTGCGGGGTCTCAAGGGGACCCTGGTTCCCTCCTGGGATGCATGCCTGGCTGTGTCCCTGCGCCTAGCAACCCCAGCCAGCAGTTCCCATTCTCTTCTCTGTTTCAGAGCATCTGGCCTTGCTGCAAGGATTGTTTTGCTTCAAGAAATAAGTAAGTGCTTTGTATGCCAATAGCCACAGACAAGGAGGACATGCCAGACTCGGGCCAAAGCACACTAAACCCATTTTCCAGTTTTGCACATGCTGTCATCTGTGGAGCTCATGTATGAGCCTACGTGTAAAACCACTTGCAGCATAGAGAGGGTTATTTTCATGTGGCTTGTTCAGGTATTTTCCTCTCTGCTTTTCCAAGGGAGGCCAGCAGCAATGAGACCAAATACACTGTTTCTGTCCATTCTAAGCACTTGGTGTAAAAGACCATTTAATGCCTGATGTGTCATTCAAAAGCCAGCACTGGGGAGGAGCAGGCGAGCTGCAGGAGAAGCCTTGCTCGCCTGGGCCAGCACAGGCTTGTCAAGCCACTGGCCGCCTTCCTCCTCCTGCAGCCAAACCTCGTGGGAGCTCATGAGCAGCGAGACAGGGATGGAGCCATGAGTGATCACAAGCTCGTGGTACTGTAGCACTGTGGTACATCCCTGGGTAGGATGGGATGGGCTGCTGGGCATGGTCCCAGGGGAAGCAATGCTGTCCTGGGCACTGGGGAATGCTGGCATATGTGGGTTGTGAACCAACTCCACTGGGTGTGATAGTTTGCTGAGCCTAAGCAGTGGCTGACCCACCATGGTCCCCTTTTGGGGGACAGCCATGCTCAGGCACTCTGATGCACACAGGCCAGCTCATACTGCTCTCAGTGGGCATTTTAGAGCTGGTTTTGCAGTTTGTTTTCATGAAAGGCAGGTGGGATTGGCCAACTGGATGTGCTGGAGGTGTTACGGCTGAGCAAGTCAGCACCCATCAGCTGAGCCATGCCAGGACACCGCGTGCTCCTTTGTAGTCCATCCCAGTGGTACAGTCATCCTAAACAACCAGGTTTAGTGGATGCTTTCAGTCAGAGTGTTGTACAAGGGGCGAGTACGACCAAACGCTACATCCCAACAGTAATTTGTGGCATGAGAAGCATATTTTCCCCATCTCCTTTAATTCATTGATCAAAGAGGTCCTTCATCCATGGCTTAAATTCAGAGGTTGGTTGCAAACTTTTCCTTCTGGGAGAAGGTGTAAGACTTTGCTCACAAATATGCTCAGGTGGGTTTTGTCTTTGTCACCCATGGAGCTGCCAGGAGAAGCTGCAGTCCTGCCTTTATGGAGCAGGGATAGGTTTGTAAACTGTCAAAGTTAAACTGGAAACACACCCCAAACCTAGGAAGACTGCAGAACACAAAGGCATTTGTAAACTTCACATAATTGCTTTCCGCAGTGCCTTTGAATAAAGTTGGCTCCACTTTAAAGGCTTTTTCCTACCCTCGTTTTACATTACGTTCTTTCCTTTCTCCTGGTTTCTTTCTTTCTTTAATTTCTATCTTTCCCCTCCCTCTGCCCTCCCCTTTTAGCTCCAAGCAGCTGTTGATTTCCAAAATGTGTATTGGGTTTTGTTAGCAAAACTTGGTGTTTGGACACTTTCCTTTTGAAGGTGAGAATAACACCCTGGGAAGATGGATATCTGCTGTGCCAGTTCTCGTGGTACAGAGCCTGTCCGAGTGCCTGGGAGATCTCCCCAAGGCAGGATGGGGCTTGCCTGGCTGTCCACAGCACCCACAGCCAGCCCATCCCCATGGCATCTGGGGCCTCATGACGTTGTTTGAAGCCTTATTTTAACCCAGCCTGATGTTTTCCAGATTCCTCCAGGGTTTCTCCCATCCAGATGTTAGCAGAGGTCAGAGAGAAGAGGGGCAATGCGGGGAAGTTGAGGATGAAAGCTTGGCCACACAAGTGTCTCCTGTGTGTTAATGATGGTTGCTAGGGTAAGCATGGGTGAAGCAGATCTGTTGTGAGGGGAAGCAGCAGGATGTGGAGCTGCTGTGGTCTAAGGCAGAGCTATTTAATAATAAAACAGTTAAGATACTGCACAACTTAGAAGGGAAATGTTATCCATCCTGGGTCATTGCTCCGCACTGTTTGCCTTATCTGCGTGCAGCTCATGTTGCATAGCCTGTAAGGTCAGCGAGGAACCATCTGCTGGTGCTTGGGGGGTCTGGATCAGGCCCTTTGGCCCTGCATGGCTCACTAGTTACAAAGGCTTGTGCGTGCTCCGGACTAGAGCTGGATGAAGGAGGAGTTGTTTTAGCAGAAAACAGTGACCTTTTGTACAAAAGCGAAGTGCAGACTGAGCAGTTTTAGTTTTCCAGCAAGTTAAATTTTTCTCTAGGCCTTTTCCCTGCAAAGCCAGATTGATTTGAGAATCCCCCCTTTCCTTCCTTATGTTAACTAGTTCTTGAGCATCCCAACTGGGCTGTGCCAACCCAGCTGCCAGCTGCTTACCCATGGAATTGGGAATGCTGTCAGCAGCTGGCTGAGCACAGAGGCAAGGGACTCTGGCAGCCTATGACCCCGTCCCTCAAAGGCTTGGCTCTCCCATCCACAAACTTGGGTACACTGCATCAGGAATAGGTGATGGATGAAAGAGCGTATTTGCAAAAGTCTGGGTTAATGTCCTTCTCTTTATCTGCACTCTGGCTGGACCTCTCAGGACAGGAGTGATTCTCCTGGTGCAAGGATCTGTGCATCCTCCTAGTTCAGGTTTGTCCCCAGGTAGGATGATGCATGTAAAGGCAACAGCAGAGGAAGCCATTGAGAGGTATGACAAAAGGGTTTTCTCCCCATAAGCTCTCCTGTGGATGGTGGTTGAGGACTGGCAGCAGCCTCCAGTCCATCCCCTCCATGAGCACCCCTGCAGAAGTTCCCTTTGGCTGATGCAAATCCAAAGCAAACCCTTTCAGGTTATTTCAGGCAACAGAACACAGGTTGGAGCCTGTAATATTTATTTTGGTTTGCTTTTCAAACCAAATTGCCAATCCCTGCTGAGCTGCGTTGCTGGTGTGATGGGAGCCAGTTCCTGCGGACCTGCTGAGACTAAATGGAAAACTTCCCAGCGGAAGCAGGAGAGCACAGCTAGGCATGGACATCCCACTGTGTCAGGCTCTGGGGAAGAACTCACATCCCTGCTTTTCGCCCAGGGTTGAGCGTCTTGTAGCTCATTGCTTTAGGGACCAGAGCAGCGTGATGGAATTTGGCAGCTCTTCAAAACAAAGAAAAGTCATTTCTGGTCTCCGCCAACTTCAAGGACTCAGTGGGCAAAAAAAATGCCATTGAAAGGAATCAAAACACAAACCAACCAAGCACAGGGGAGGGTGAGCAGCCTGTGAGGAATTTGGCAAGAGAAGTCAGGAGGTGTCCATACCACCTGGGAAGGCTCAGCATGGCAGCACAGTAAGAGGTACAGCAGCCAGGGCATCACCAAGAGACTATCAGCTTCAAGCTCTGTTATGGACTAGCTGCATGAACTCATGGAGCTGATTTAACACCATTGTGCTGCAAATAGTCCTTTCCAGCATCTCTATTTGCTACCTCATGTAGCGTGTCATAAGAATTTAAGTGTATTTATTGTACTTTGATGTCCTTGGATGAAGGATGCTCTATAAATGCAAAGTAAGTATTCTAATGTATGTAGCTTGTTTTCTTTTTAACATAACAAAATACTTAGCAGCCTTTCTTTGGCAGTTTCCGTAGCTGGTGGGTCTGTTTCTGCTGTGCCTTAGCAAAACAAACTTAGGGGTTTGAAGTGGTGTATGTTCAGTGTGTTCCTCAGCTTTGTGACATGAGCAGTTCCTTTTCGTCAACCCCGCAGAGTTATGGGCAGAAATCTGCTAAAAATCAGCCTTTCTGCAAAACCTAATGGTGGGGAAAGGTGAATGTTAGAGTTGGTTTGGGGGAACTGGGAATTGAGAAAAGCAGCTGCAAGCAGTGGAAGAGCATTGAGTGAGACCAGGGAGTGAGCTGACTGCAGAGAAACTATTCCTGAATAATGCCAGGTTTGGGTATTTATTCTGGAATAAAAAATAAAGTCTCATTGAAGGTTACAGCAGCCTGCGAGCCCATGGGTGAGCTCCCCTGCCTGCCAGCCCTGCCTCAGTGTCCCCATATCCCCTTCCCTCACAGGCACCTGCAGTGGCCTATCAGATGCTGCTAGGGTTCTGTGAACAGAGAGAGCTTCTCTAGGCAAAGCCAGCTGAAGTGCTGCTTTCTACACAGGGGGAGGAAAAGCTGATCAAAAGCCACTGCAAAACATCATCTGAGAGAAGCCCTGTGAAAGCTGCAGGCAGTGCAGCCGCTCTGAGATGAATTGCTGCAGTGTCTCAGAGCCAAGGTTGCATCTCAGGGGGTTAATCTCACCGCAGCAAAGGCAGAAAGCTGTGTGCACCAGGAAAACAGTTTGCATCTCTTTAGCCAAGTGCAGATTTAAGGAAGTCATCCGGCCCTCTGCTGCTGCCTGAGCATCCAGAGGCATCCAGTTCTGCAAAGGCTCCTGATCCCAGCCAAGCTTTCCCTTACCCTTACCTTCTCCTGGTTCTTCCCAAGCCATCAACATCACCATTGCCATTTCAGAGCTTATCCTTGGCCAGTGAGTCCCATCCTGGTGCCTGGCCTGGCCCTTGTGTGCACATCCCAGGTGTGGCAGTCAGAGGAGAGAACGTGCTGGGGTTCAGGGTGTGCTTCCTCCCTGGGCTGCCACCAGGCTCCTCCAGTGCTGTGCCCCACTGCACTGCCTTTATAATAGCAGGTTTTAGTTACACCCTTCAAGACAAAAGAGGGAAGAAAAAACCAACGAAGCCTCCCAGCAGATTTTATCTGGTGTTTATTTCCACAAATTGCTGCAGAAGAAAGCCTGGAGGGTTTTGATGGAGGTGGAGGCTGAGATAGCCGGCAACACGGAGGCTGCTGGGGCGAAGCCTTTTTAACCTCCCCTGCTGAGGCAGGTGCTGACACATCCCCGCAGCAGGCAAAACATGCTAACGCTATGGAGGCTGACCGAGCAAACGGTAACAAGCTCTGCTGCTTCTTTTCTCCGTGGGGAAAAGGCAATAGAAACAAACCAAAGCATGGATGTGTTTTCCCTGCTTGAAATCATGGGGAAGACCCAGTGCCTGCTGGCTTGGGAGGGAGGTGGCTGATGGCTGGGCACATGCTTGGCCGGAGCCCCACTGCAGTCGTTTCTCTTGCTCCATAGGTGCACCAGTACTACAGCTGCCTGCCTGAGGACAAGGTGCCCTACGTCAACAGCCCAGGAGAAAAGTCTCGCATAAAGCAGCTCTTGCACCAGCTGCCACCGCACGACAATGAGGTTAGTAGCTAGAAAGGGTCCTCGGACATCCCTTAGGGCTTCAGGTGGACAGGCAAATCCTGGGGTCGTTTGTAGTACTTGTGGCTGGTTCCTTCTCAGCCCTTTCTGCCTTTTTGGGTTTATTTACTTGGAGTTCAGTCATGTTGCTATGTAAGTGCTGTATTTACTCCCAGCATCAATGGTGTTGGAGGTGGGGAGGGAGTTGTTTGTTTCCAAAGTTAGCTTTTTTTAAATCATCTTTCTTCAGTTCTCTGAATTAAAAGCATTTTCTCAGCCTGTGGAGGCCAGAGTTGTGCTGTGAGTGGTTTGAAATGCTGTTGAGATC
Source organism: Agapornis canus (assembly GCA_036873685.1). NCBI lineage: Eukaryota > Metazoa > Chordata > Aves > Psittaciformes > Psittacidae > Agapornis > Agapornis canus. Next base: position 16,801 of record JBAFWW010049175.1, on the reverse strand, counting down.
AGCTAGAGCCAGATCCAAAGCTGCCAAGCCTTTTTCCCAAGTGCTGCTTCCGATTCACCTTGGGAACTGGAGTATATGTGCTGAGGAGGGGTTTCACCTGGACTGAGCCTTATGAGCTGGGAGAGCCTGGCAAGCTGGGTGTTGAGCCAAAACCAGAGTAAACAAACCTTCACACATCTCACAAGAAGAAAGATGTGTGGCAGCAGAAAGGGTCCAGTGTTTGACATCCCATTCTCACCAGTGATAACATTGGCCTCCGGTAGCCCATGACATTTCCCTGTATAAACAACAGAAAAGAACCTATTTTCCTGCTGCTTTCTGAGGAAACCGCTCTGCAAAGTACAGGAGGAAACGTGTTTGATCTAGGTCAGATTTTAACGAGTTTGCCTGTGCGTGGCTGGGTGCCACGGGCACAGCGCGGCGCTGCCAGCACCGGGGGAGCTCCAGGCACCCGGCAGGGGCTTCTTCCTGCGCACCCTCGAGCCCCAACCTGCCCGCCTTCCTTGGCAGCCACTGGAAACCCGTAGCCTCTAACAGGTGAAAACTGTAAGAGCAGATATACATGAAGGCTGCTACTGCAGCAGAGACTCATCGGAGGCACGAGTCTCCATGTGTTTAGTGCACATTAGCAGGGCTCGCTTCCGGTTTACACTCATGCTTAGTTTTGCTCCTTTGAAAATTCAGGGTGTGATAGGACAAGGGGTGATGTGTTCAAACGTGAACAGGGGAAGTTCAGGTTGGATATAAGGAAGAAGTTCTTTACTGTGAGGGTGATGAGGCACTGGAATAGGATGCCAAAAGAAGTGGTGAATGCTCCATCCCTGGAGCACAGCCAGGTTGGACAGAGCCTTGGGTGACATGGTCTAGCGTGAGGTGTCCCTGTGCATGTCCCCTGTGAGGCAGGGGATTGGAACTGGATGATCTTAAGGTTCTTTCCAATTCAAACCGTTCTGTGGTTCTATAGTTTAGTGCTTCACACACATGGAAATCAGGTGAGGAAGCATGTTGGTGGTGATGATAAACTGCAGCAGAGCAGAGACTTCAGTGGGATCAACCCGTTCTCTCATCCTTTGTTTTAAAGGCTACAATCTTATAAATAATAGATGGGGTGGACAGAGGGTGAAGCAAAAGGATAAGTGCCCAGGGTGGCACTGGTTACTTGTTAAACAGCTGCTTGGAGCACCTCATGGTCAGCATCCCAGGGACTCCCTAACCACTGCCTCCCAGGGATGCTGCATCCCAGCAGCACCCTCCAAAACCCAAAAGAAGAATCAAAGGTAGTAGGGAGAAAGGGTAGGGAACCCCAAGTGCTTAAATATTCCAATCACTCTATCTTCTGGGAGATAATACTTTTAATTTTCGGCACACAAAGAATATGTCCTGAACCAGAAGGGGTTTGCCTAATTCATCATGCTTGCTTTCCACACAATACCAGGCCTGACAAGCAGAACATTTGAAAATGAGAGAAGTGGACATAATTAATGCTCATGAATTGCAAACGCTTCTTTATTAAAGGGCTTTTGCTTGCCCCTGGACCATCTGCTTCATATCACTGGGCCGGGGTCCTGAGGCTATAATAACTTGCAGCTTTAATAATTTTACCTCTTAATTAAAGCTCATCTCAGAGTGCAGGAGCACAGCCATGTTCCCAGCCCAGATTTGATTTTAAACAGAGGAAACCTTGAGGGCTGGGTGGTAGAATTTGCATCCTTTTCTTTGAAGCATCCCCCCAATGAGGCTGAGTGAACTTCCTGCCTGGAGAAGTCCATAGGGTCAGTGTTCTCTAAGGCTGGAACTGGATGATTTTAAGGTCTTTTCCAATCCTAACCATTCTATGATTCTATGTGGGGTTTTCTAGGGTCTGGAGGTCTGAGCTCTGGACTTCAGCTCCTGTGATTGCCATAGACCCAGTGCATGGGGCGTAGAGCCAATGGGTTGCTGCTGTTCACCCAGCCCTCAAGGGATGTGAAGCCCTTGATGTAGGGTGGAAGATCTCTAAGCAGAAGCCCATGCTTGGATCCTGCAGGACTTCTGTAAGACCAGGCTAAGGTATGAAGCAAGCTTCTGCCTAAGCAGAATGATGGCATTTTCACCCTGCAAAAGGATCCTGAGCCTGGGGTTGAGTTAAATAAAGCCCAAGGCTGTGCAGGCGAGGTGGGCTGAGGCTTTGCATGGTACCATTGGTGCCTTGGGGCACCCTATGCAGTAGACCCCAAACCTTTCCAAGGCCTGCAGTAAAGCTGACACCATCCACATCTGCTCTCCCCACAGATTCAGGTGACCTTCTGGGGGGTTGTGCTCCATTTAGATGGGATGAGTTGACAGCGCATGAAATACGGTGGATTAATTCACAGTTCATTGTTGCTAGACATGAGGCCGAAGGTCAAAGTCCATTAAGAAAACTAGGTATGAATTAATGTCCTGTGGTTCACACAAACCTTCTTATGGACAGAACATTTGAGGCTAAAATGCTGCTTTAATTATTCATGTGTTAATTGATTGCTACAGAACTTGATTCAGCACAAGTGCATTAACAAGGAAGAGTTTGGGTTTTGAATGACGCTTTCTTTGTCCAGATTGAAAAATCAATAAAAATAACCCAAGCTCCAGAGAGACATCTTGATTTTTAATGTATTTATTTCTTTCCCTTTTCCTAATGGCTGAATTGCTCCAAGCAAGGACAAGTCTATTGGAGTGATCTGCTTATCTCCATCAGCCTTGGGAAGACAGAGCCATGTGCAAGGTGGGGAGTGATGGAAACACTGGTCCAGGTAGCTGAGAAAACACAAAGTCATCACACCAGCTATTCTATAGCCTCTTCCCCAGTGTGTTTCCATCAGCTGTGCCCAACCACAGCCAGGCTTGGGGCCCCAAGGGTCCCTTCTACTCATGTTCCCCATGCACACTGTGCTTGGTGACAGCCTAAAAGGGCTTCAGATGTAATTCCTGCAGGAGACGATTGCTGTCCTGATGCAGATTTGGTCCTTGAAAGCCTGGGAACAGGAGTTATTTTTGCTAATAATAATTCTAATTATTAGCAAAATGTTCTAATTTTGATGCTAATAATAACTGCTAATGCAGTTATTATTATATGCATTATAATGCAGTTATCCCATCCTAATGCCTGCACACCAGAGCAGGAAGGGGCTGTGGAAGTCTATATGATGCTGCAGGCAGCAAATACTCATCACCTTTGGCAGCATCAAGGGACTCAAATACTGACTGCAGTCAATTGAATCATGTCTTTTCTTTATGTTCCTGGAGGTTCAGAGGAAAACATTTGTTTTAGTCATTGCAGCAGTTTCCTTTTGTTTTTGCTTTACTGACCAAAGCAGTTGGTCTTCAAAAACATTTTCAAGCCCCATCTTCTGGTTTTGGTTACAGAAAACAAAACAAACAGCTGCTTTTCTGTAACCAGCATTCACTTTAAGGAAAATTCTTGCTTCCAATGAAAAAAAATTGGAACACATGATTGATCGTAGGGGTTTTTTGTTGGTTTGCTGGTTCTTTTTCCTGCAAAAATCCTAATTTCCAGTGACATGTCTCCACCTAAATTCCTGTTTTGATGGTGATGCCACAGCCAGCCCTGCTGCTGAGCTTGTGCCTCCCTCGCTGGGAATGGCTGGGTTCAGTGTGGGGCACTGCACGTTGCTTGGCTCAGCAGGGTGCAAGCAGTTACACAAGGGAGAGCCTGTGCCTGCTTGCTCCAGCTAAAAGGGTATGACTGCACAGAGCAGCGTGCACCCACGGATGGGTGAGTGTGGCACATCAGAAATAGATTTAGTTATTGTAATTGCCTTATTCCCCTCAAAGGGATTCCACCTTGAAATGGGATGGACAAAAGACCTGTTTCCTTCCCCTGCTTGGATTGTGTGCTTCCTTTGCCAGCAGCATGGGAACCGGGCTTTACAGCACCTAATTTCTGAGTTCCTTGTGGGCTTTTGAAGCCTCATAGAATCATAGAATGGTTGGGGTTGGAAAGGACCTTAAGATCATCCAATTCCAATCCCCCTGCCATAAGCAGGGACACCTCACACTAAACCATGGCACCCAGGCTTCATCCAAGCTGGCCTTGAACACTGCCAGGTCGTCGTACTTCATTCATCCCTATGTTTTCTCTTGGCAGTCCATTGTCCAAGCACCATCTCCTCTTTATGATGCATGAAGAATCCCTGTGAGCTGTATAGTGCCAAGGAGCAATTTTTAATGGAATGCCCTTTTCCCAATGGGAAAGGCCAGAAGCCCACAGCTTTGGTTAGGTGATGATATTCCAGTTACATTAAAAATGAAAATGTCCTTTATATCACGGCAACTAATCCTGCTTAGGCTCTAGATCTCTGGCCGAACAGTGGATTCTAGTTGCTTGTCAGATCCTAATCTGACATGCTGATAATGAAGAAAGGGAGGAGAAATCACAGGGAGGAAATCAGGAAGAAAGCTGTGTTATGGGATGGGTAGGGGAGGGGGAGAAGAAGGAAGGAGGAAAAGGGAGGGAGCACAGACAGGCTTTAAAATTAAACTGAATATTAAGGGATGGGAAATAAAATGGAGGCAGGCTCCACTGAAAGCAATACAGGCTGGAAATGGAGAGAGACAAAGAATGACAGGGGATCAGTTTAAGCATGAAAGAATAGAAAGAAAAAGAATAATAATGTTGGCTTGTAAAGCTGAAATCAGATTATGGTTTCCTGCACTGAATTAACTCTCCTGTAATGTAGCACAGGGGGTTTACAGAGCTGGCGTGATTTCCCCATCGGGTGGCACTGGGATATTAAACTGAGATGTGTGTGCCTGTTTCATTATAACCCTGTGTATATGCATGTTAAATCACTCAGAGAGCACCCATGCATGAGACGTGCTCTATATATTTCTGTGCAGAGCGAGATGTTAAATGTGTTTGGGGTCTGGAGGCAAACACACAGTGAAATGAGTGCGTATATGTGTGTTTGTGAGGGTGAGACACTAAGTTTCACTGTGTGTTTATGTCAGGCTGTAAATCACAGCATGAGGAGGCTTCAAAACCTCTGGGTTTCTCTCCAGGATGGGGCTGACAGGGAGGTCCCAAGGATGGGATGCCCCAGCACTAGGATGATGTGCTGGTGATCCAGTGGATAACATTGGGGCTCACAGCTTCTTTTGTGTTCCTCACCCAATGGACTGAACAGAAGTGAAGATGTGGTTGTGGTATTGGGTAATCCAGTTTATAGCTGCAGCATCCTCTTCCTTATGGAGGTTTGGCTGAGGAAGAGGAGCCGGGTTGAGAGCCAAAATCCTTTCCTTCTCAACCATACCCATAAGTTCTAGAGCAAATGAATCCAGCCTTTTGGTTCTGGTTTCTTCAGGTCTCTGGGATGCCAGAGCAGGCTGACAGTGGGATGAAGCTAAACTCAATAGGAAGCCATGAGGTCTCCTCCTCCTCTCTATGTCCCTCCTGCCAAATCTTCTCATGGCCAAAGCTGTAGCCTGTTAATCCTGCCTGAGCAGGATGCTTGTATCTGCTTCGAGGTGATCAATGTTGTCCCAGTGGACAATATTACAAGGGGACATGTAGAAGCCTTTGTCTTCATGATACCTCCTCGACTCCCTCTGCCTAGGGTTCACAGACCATCAGGTGTGAATGGGAAACTATAAATCCAAGAGGAAAAGAGGGTTAACTCAAGGGTGCTCATAGAGCTGGAATGAACTCTCTATAAGGAGTAAGAAGCTAGAGATGACTGGAAAGACATGGAGTATATAAAATCAGAAGTGCAAAGAAAAGGCTGAGTGGATAATGATCGCTTCATGGTCTTTTCCAGCACAAGAACTTGGCAGTCCCAGAGAAGGTGTAATTGAGCTGTGGAATCTCCTGTCACAGGTAAGTTGGTGCTTAAAGTTAACAAAGGTTCAGGGAAGAGCAGAGAAGCTCAAAGAAAAACCCAGTCAGTGTTATTAAATCCATAGAGAACATGGAAGCCCCTGAGTCTCAAATGGTTGGAGGCAGGGAAAGTACCAGGGAGGAAACACCAAAACCCTTGCCTTGTCCTTATGCATAATGCATATGCCTATAGCTGCTTTTGGAGACAGTGAGTTAGGAGGAGTGACCTGTGGAGCTGTTCTGCATTACCTCTGACAGGGGCTGAATCCTGCCCCTTCACTCTGTTCGGTGCCATCTCTGGAGTGTCCTGCACCTTGGAAACTGAGCCACACAGATTATGTGTATCTGACATGTCTGAGCAGGGCTGCCTCCAGATCTATGTTCCCTTACTGGCCTGAGCAGACAGGATCTCACCTTTCCAAGCACACCTGAGAGCTGCCTGCGAAGCTACCTTAAGGCATGACATGGTCAGAAAACAGGAACGACTGGCAGCAAAATAAACAGAACTGGAGAGGCTGAGGCTTGTGTAAGTACAGCAGAACCCTGGGAGGGCTGAGAAGGGTTACAGTCATAGCTTTCCTTTGTTAGAGGAAGACTGTGCAATGGGGGTGGTGTTATGTCATTCATAACCAGAGCAAGAGGTGGCTTTTCGCCTCAGAAACACAGTTTGGGGATGACAAAGAGAAGATTTGACTCTCCAAGCGTTTTGTGCGTGCCTTTTGCACAGACCATCTCTTCTGTATTCAGGACACAAAGCAATCCCCAGCACGCTTTAGATAAGGGCAGGCCTATCCATACCTTAGTGACACTGTGGTGATACAATGACATGCCCATCCAACTTTCTTCAGCCACTCTGCAGGACAGAGCCTCTGAGAAATGCATTGTTCTCTGCAGCAGCCCTGGGATAATTAACCCTGTCATTTATGGCTGTATGGAGTGCTTTGTTCCACCAGCCTCAGCCTCTGGGCTTTGCTATTGCTTCTTTTTGACCATTTCCTCCCAGATTCCTCTATCTGCTAGGAACGAAGGTGATAAATTGCTCTCTGCTAACGACTCTCTGCTTTTCTGTAGCACCTTGCAAAGAAGTTATCACTGGAGGAGCTGCAGATGATGCTGAACTTCAATTAGGCCTCAAATTAGTTGTGCAGGGTGACATTTTCCAATCAGGCAACATTAGCATCCTCCCTAATTATGAATCTGTAAAGCTAACTTCTGTTTCATAATAAATTAGGCTTGTTCTCCCAGTATCTAAAACACACACAAGCACACATACAGTGCAATTTCAACTGCCTTCTCTTCCTGTTCTGCTGATGCTCAGTACCACAGTAATCTCCCTTTCCTATAAAGGTCAGATATGGCAGGAACGTGTCTGATCACACTGGGCAGAAGAGGGGAAATCAGCAAGAAAGCACAAAATGAGACTGAACGAATAGGGCTTTGTTAGTCTATTTGGGCTGGTGAGCACATCCAACCAGCATCTTCGTGCAAGGAGGAGGGAGAAAGAGCAGGAGGAAACATCCTCTCCTCCATCTGAGTTCTTCCACCTCTGGTTTACTCAGCCCAGTTTTCCAACCCTGAGAGAGGTACTGGAGCCTCCCTTCCAACACAGTATTGGCACACATGCAACAAAGTAAGGCTGCAGATGTAGTATGACATACCTGACTATATATTCCCAACAAATCCAGGTAGAAGAGCACACAGGTAGATGGATATAAGCAAACTAGAGGGGGCAAGAACACACTGTCCTATTAGATAATAGTAAACATCACAATTAGTCAAGAAAAGAACAAAAAAGCCAGATATGTTTTGTACAGTTAGAAGAAGAAGAAAGGTGTTTCCAAGAGTCTTTCCACAATGCTTGAGGAATATCTCTGTTTCAGAGATACCATTTAGAGATGCCTCATTATACTTTACTGCTGGAAAAGGGATCACAAACTACCCAGCTCTTGCCAGATAAGCTTTACAACTCTTTTGTGTCATGGAGACCACGGAGACTTTGGATGTTGAAGGCAAGCATCCTATCTCCTTTGTGCCTGTCTTAAAACAGTGTTGGAGCCACAAATCCACCCCTTCAACCCTCCACACCTCCCAAACTATTCTGTGTCACTAAAAATAACAGAGCCTCTACAAACAGCCTGGAAACAGATGGGTTTTCATTCTGTCTGAGTTTGTGTTATTGAATTACTAGGTTCAAGCAACGCTAAAGATGCCTGAAAAACAAGGCATCTAATTATTGCATCTCTGCATCCGAAGTAACGGGGAGCTGCAGAGAGTAACTGACAGGCAGGCAAATAATAGACTAACAAGCAGGATGGCTGGAACCTGTCACAGAGCTAATGAGGGTCAGGATAAGACACCTGCATGTTTTAAAGGATGAGACGCGTGCATCTGAAAATGCCCAGATGTGCCATTGGAAGACAGAGATCATAAACTGAGTGCAATCACTACTAACAACTGGAGCCTGAGAGTCTGAAGGATATATGGGTAAAAGAATTAAAAGCAGTTAAAGAATGGGAAGTAGAGAAGGCTTGAGGTTAGTGAAGAAACTGGAGAACCAGCAGCCTTTGCAGTGCCAAGAGTAGCCAATTCTGCTCTGTAGTTTGTGGTTGATTCTGAAAGGAGACAGACTGCATACAGCTTGCCATCTATGGAAAGGGGGAACAGCCAAAAGGGATCTGCAATACAGTTTTCTATAGACTAACCTAATTCACCATGAGCACACTGCAGAGGCACTTAAATAGGGCAAGAGAAAGCACTGTGTAAGCAAACTCACTGCAAAGCCAAGGGAGCAAACCAGTGGAAAGCATGGGCAGGGCTATACAGCCAGCAGGCTGCAGACAGCATCTCCTCTGCTTTCTGCTGCAGTTTTTGCTTGAAGGCTCATTTATTGCTGCAAAAGCAAAAATACCCAGCTAGTTTGGTTCAGTAATCAATTGAAAGCTAAGCCTTTGCTTTAGGAGCCCATGATGTTAAAAGGGCAATAGCCTTCCCTGGAATACCTGCATATATGTAAGGGTGTTGGGGCAAACTGCGAGGTTTTGCTGGGCAATGAAAGTCCAAGTTGTGGGCTATTCCCAGCAGCTCTCAGTGCTCTTTCTCAATCCCATGTGCTGTGTATATGCAAAAAAAACCTATTTATAATCCAATAATGCAATAATACAGCAAAAAATGGTAGCAAGGAGGCAGGGAAGATTTGCTCCTCCCAGGCCACAGAATGTTTTGTGTGCTTGTTCTTTTCCCGTGCTCTGGAATAATCTGATTTTTATCTGCCACAGTTTGGGGTTGTTTTGCCAATCAATTCAATTGCAGCAGCAAGCCGACAAGCATTCTGAATAATGAGTTTGTTTTTGTGTTGAAGGGTTTTGCTTGCTCATTCTGGCTTTGGAAAGAGCTGCCTTTCTGATAGCAATACCAAAAGGGAGCCAGAGCTGCAAAGCACACCAGGAAGGATCAATACTCTAAATGCATTAACACCGGTGAGTTGCAAATGAAGTTAACGGCTGCTGAGCATCACTGATCTCCCAGTAAGTCTCAGTTCACTTGGTTAATTTCTCTGAAGGATCAATGCCACAGCTGATGGTTACTGAAGTTTCTTCCTTCGCCATCACAAGGGGGTTTTGAAATGAACTCTACAGGGGATCACACACCAACTCGGCCGTGTAAATGAGAGAAGCATGGGTAATGCCCTTAATCTGTCAAGACTAGCACAGCGAAGACATGAATCATAAAAGCTGAACTAAACCAGCTTCAAATTTTGGATCCAAATTTCACAGTTCCTCTCATTATATGGGGTCAACAGAAGCCACCAGATCCAACCTCGCCCCAGCTTTAAAGGAAACTGGACTTGAAAGCCATGACTTCTACCCAAGCAGATGTACAAAGTAGGCAAATCTTGCAATGTTGGCTCTTTAGGGATGTAAATCTCTGTAAGCAATCTTATGGATATCATGTAAGCTGCTATCTTCATACACACCGGTCTTTGTTTTCACTGTGGTCACTCTTACAGAACCAAGCTGTCTGTAGGCAAAGCATCTGACTCCCACTCCAAGCAAGACAGAAAGCAAATAGCTAAATGGACAAAAGGATGCAGGCAATGGTCTAAGAGGAGATGGAGGAATGTATGTTGAGAGAAGGAGAGAGACACCCAAGGACTGGAGGGAAGGAAGAGGCAACTGAATTGAAGAAACTTTGAAAGAGCAAATTGGAGATGCATCAATTGAGATTGAGAATTGAGAACGTAAGAATTCAACCCATGTGAAGGATATTTCAATTGAGAACGTAAGAATTCAACCCATGTGAAGGATATCTCTGGATATCAGCAAAACAAACTTACCAGACCTTCCAAGAGCCCAGAACATGGTGTGATGAATGGCATTTTGAGCTATGTGATTATTAAGCTGAAGGAGGCTCAAACTCCCGGTTTTGCTATAAGGGTCCATCATAGCTCTGCATTTACCCTAGATTTGGAAGTCAGATATTTAAAGGAGAGGAATGCTTAGCACAGGATTCCAGCTAAATTTAGGACCCTACAAACACAGGTCTGCAACCCCTTTACCTCCCCTGAAGAACATTTCATCTTAGCTTTCAGGCTTAAACAGAAGCATACCTACCTAGGAACAGAGCAATAAAGTTCCTCCAAAGCATAGATATGAGGCCTCATCACTGTTCTGATTTCATCATTTAACCCAGAGACAACTCCTCTCTCGCAGCAACCTGTCACAAGTAAGATTTTGGCTTCTTTCTCACTGGTTGCTTCTAACCCCAAAGGACACTAAAGTTATGGGGAAAACTCCTTCCAAAACCCCACAGATGTACACAATATCTGAGATTTCCAAGTTCTGGCCTGTTGAAAATGGTATTTCAAAGCCTTTTCTTCCCCATTTCATGAAGGCTCGAAACATACTTGCTCCCTTTTTCAAACCAAAGAGAGGCATATGAGTAATCTTGTGATCCCTGTAAAGGTGGTGCATCTTTAAATAGAGTTTTCTTGATGTACTCGAAATCTCTTGACTAAAACACAAAGGCAAAAGTAGACACTTTTCCATGCATATTTTCACCTCCAAAAAGAAAACATCTTGTATTTTGGGATAGGTGGCCTCAGCTAAAAAAAACCCCAAGTATAATGAGGCTTGTGATAAAATTGGAGCGCTGTCAACACTGTGTGTTCTTGCTATACGCTTAGAAATCACTTAGGAAGGAGAAGGCACTGAGGCTGGTTTCATGCATGAGCAGAACAGGTGGGGAGTTTGCAAATTGCTGACAACATTTTCATATTTTGACAGAAAGAAAAAAGGGCAACAGAAAACTTTTGTCATCCCAAAAGTTTGCATTTACCCTTCCCTCTTCTTTACCTCCAAAACCTACATACTATGTGCTGAGTTACCGTGATTTCATGCTGATATTGGAAGATTTTCAGTCTAAAAGGGAAAATGAATTGTAATTACACAGAATCCCAGAACCAACCAGGTTGGAAAAGCCCTTTCAGCTCATCCAGTCCAACCATTGCCAGCCCTGCCCCATGGCACTGAGGCCTCGTCTCCACACTGTGGGAACCCTTGCAGGGCCGGTGCCTGCAGCCCTGCCCTGGGCAGCCTCTTCCAATGCCTGAGCACCCTGTGGGCAAGGAATTGGTCCTCAGCTCCATCTAAACCTGCCCTGGGGCAGCTCCAGCCCGGTTCCTCTTGGCCCATCCCTTGTTCCTTGGCAGCAGAGCCCAGCCCCTCCTGGCTCCATCCTCCTCTCAGGCACACAAAGGGAGCCATCAGGTCCCCCCTGAGCCTTCTCTTCTCCAGGCTAAGCATTAGTGGTGCTAAAGCCTTCACCCAAGTTTTACTCAGCCATCAGCATAAGGAGTCCTATTCACCTCATATGCCATTACCCATGGCTCAAATACATCTCTGTGTGTACAGGAGAACAGGGAGGGAAGCTTTTGGGGAATGATGTCCTTTGAGGGAACATGGACCAGAATTCTTAGAACAAAAACAACAAGATGATTTCCTGGTCAAGGAAAAGTCAATGGACTTGATGATAGAAGAGCTCTAAGAAGGGCCAAACCCCTGGTCCATCTGTTACCTTGGGTTGTTTTGCCGATCACACCTCCCTGGGAGTCACCATTGGCTAGACACTTCTGTCTGTACAACAGGAGGACTTTGGGACTGACACCCATGAAACAGTTTTCCCAGGAGATAGAAGTTCTTCCTAAAGCTCATTGGCTGGAAGCTGCCTGGCACTCTGAGGACAGACACTGTGTCGGGTTATCTAATCTCTTCTATATGGACCCATTCTCCATAGAGATGCACAAGGTTTTGAAGAAACCCACAGAGATTCAGGTCTTGATGCTGATGCCTCCTAGAAACAAAAGCCACAGACTAATTGTGCAGGGATAAGTTTTGAGTTTAGCACCTGGACACCTCACTGAGTATCTCCCTTTCGCTTTCATACTCTTTCTGCAGCTGATGCTGGAGAATGGAAGAAGCAGGTTTGTCCTAGCATGCATGTGATTAGAAGGTAAGCACTGCAGGGTTTGAAAGGCTTTTAGGTAGTTTAACACTTGCTTAAACTGATTTTAACAAGCAAAAGTACCTCCAGTGCCCCCTAAAGCCCTTCCTAACTATTGGTAAGCGTCCGAATTAGGGAACAGGGTCCTTAGCATCAACTGCTTGTTTCTCTTATGTGTTATCAGCCACATTCATGACCTTGTCTGACCCCACTAAATAAATGGTATCCAACAATATCATTGGGAAATGTGGTTGGAGGATTTCTCTTCAAGAAAGAGGAAACCAGATAGTCCTAATTTCTCTGACCAATGCTCAAAAGTCATCTTTCACTCCTTATTTCACAGGCTATCAGTGAACAGATGACCATCCATCTTTTGTTACATGATCCCACCAGAGCCTTCCTCTGACCTGCTGACATGAAGTAGTGCCACAAAGTCAAGAGATTAAACCATCACAGCCCTTTCTCAACTTGCCTATCAAGAACAGCACTCCTGCTCCTGTGTTAGGAGTCCTCAACATGCAATGTATTAATGCCTGTAAGTAAAACCAGCTCATTCTACCTAGGATCAGTGCCTGACAGAGAAAGTAAATAGACCTCTTTAGCAACTGCGTGGCCTTATATTTCAGTAGTATTGATCTAGTGAAGCTGAGGTGTTATTTTGGCTATATTTCTGCTTGCAGAAATCTTTGATGCCATGCAAAATTACTCAGCAGACAAGCCGTGAATTACAGTCTATAGCTGTTAGCAGACTCCTGTGTTAAATAAGATTTATTTTAACCCTCTGAAAATGGCACATGTGGTCTTGATTCTATTCACATTAATCTAAATCAGGAGAAATGATGCTCTTTGTAAAATCTGTTTCTTCACAAGTGACTAGAATCTGGCCTCCAACGATGACTGCATGTCATCCGTATGTGTCAGTTCAATGTACTGGGACATGTAATCTGCACAAGTTTATAGACAGTTTTAGCCTGTAGTTACACCAAACACAGAACAATTGTTAGAATACACAGTTTGGACAGGGCAATATGTGCATTTTTATTTCTTACCCAGATCCAGGCATTGAGAAAAGCACGATACCATGCACGTGATGTTCAGTCCCCATTAGTGATGGATGTGATCATCTCAAACCCTCTCATACCTCCAAGCTCCCAATATCCCTACTACCAGATAACGTTAAACAAGGCTATGCATTCATCTGCCAGGAGGACACGTTACCACAAAATGAGAGTTGATATAGGTGTTAAATCAACATTCAAAGCCAATAAGTTCTTTGACTTCTTGGACCCTTCATCGTGTTGTTTAATAGGGAGCCTCCTAAACTCACTGCTATCCTTCACATATTTGTAATAACTTCTAATATTTGTAGTGGCTCTTATCCCTATGATGATGTCCTCATATTCAGACCATCTTCAGAAAACATGTTATGTTCAAAAGCTTCTTTATGGGTAGAGAGGAACACCTTGTATATATAAGTAAAGCCAAGAATTTATTGTTAATGTAAATGAAACATTAGCAATAATATCATTATTAGCCCAGAGCTAATTGTTACAGAAGAAAAGAAATGCTAATACAGTTAAACCCCTTTGGGGTTTCTTCCATGTTCTTAGTGTTCTGTTCACCCTTCCATGGCTCCTCTGGCTTGGTGGTGGGCTCTTATGGCACCTAGATTCCTTCATGGAGGGAAATATGTTGTTAATGATTTCTTCTTCCCTCTAAGATCAGTTTGGGATCATTTTTAGATGCTCGTAACAGACATGTACTTCTGCATTTTCTTCACTGGTCTCGTGTCTGTATCTGGATGCCTGTGCTATTGTACCAAGCCTGCATTTCTCCACACTTAATTATTGTTTCAGGCTTGTAAACATCTCATGCTACATCCAGCAACTGCCTGTCATTGGTAACTATATAAAGCTATGACTGTGTCATTCATACATAAACAGAAGTAAAACAAATTACCCACAAAAACCTGATTAGGGAAACTCCTGTTGCAGCTAAACCAGATAAAACAAAGCTATGGACAGGCCAAAAGAAGTTCAGATTCAGACAGCATCTGCCTGAGGATCTGCAAACTCAGCAGAGTTTATGGTCTGTTGTGAGCAATGGCAATACCGTATCACAGGGCTGCACATCCTTTGGTCTATCCACCTCTTGTTAATCCTATTATTTGTGGGAGGAGAAAAGGGTGCATTCAATTTATGGTCTTACTTTAGGAGCCTTCTGGTCTTATATTAGCTGGGAAATGAGAGAGAGTAGTTGCAGTTTAGAACTGAGATGGCTTGAGATGATGTGGATGAATGACAACCTTCTAGCATCTTCCATACAAAAGAAGGGAGGCAATTGATATGAAGCATGAGCTGGGCAAGAACCCATAACCTTGAGCAAAGGATGGATAAACTGATGCTGCCAAGAAGAGACATTTAGGGGAAGAAGAGAGGTAGACAGAGTTGTAGGATGAACACAAGCACCTCCAAAAGAAACAAGTGACCACTGAAAGGAGGGGACAGCCCAGAGGAGAAGATGGTGGGTCTGAGCTCAGTGTCTGGTTATCACTTAGACTCACATGCTGCTAGATAAGAGATGAGCAGCTTTAGCTAGATGCAACCTCAAAAAGAGGCCAAGAGAGAGGAAAATCTTAATTTCATGAAGCCTTGATGTGATTTACTCTTTGCTCCATTCTCACTCTGTCAAAGTGGGAGTTTGGCTGGATGAAGAAGAGGAAAGATGACAAATGTGAGGTAAATCTGGTCTCCAGGCTGAGGTAACACCACACTGCTCTCTTTAGAGGAAAGAAGACAAGAAGAAGGCTGTCGTGGTTTAAGCCCAGCCAGTAACTCAGATCCATGCAGCTGCTCGCTCACTCTCCTTCTTCTTCCTGCCCCTGCTTCCGGAGGGATGGCAAGTAAGAATGTAATGGGTTGGGATAAGAACAGTCCAGTAACTAAGGTGTAACACAAACCCACTGCTGCTACCACTAATAATAATAATAAAGGAAACAACAAGGGTTGGGAGGGAGGAGGGGACATAAAACATAAAGGGGAAAGGGAAAACAAAACAATACATGCATCAAAGTGGTGCACAACACAATTGCTCACCACCCACTGACCAATACCCAGCCCGACCCAAGCAGTGATCTGGGCCTTCCAAGTGACTCCCCCCAGTTCCTATCCTGGCCATGACCTGCTGTTTGGTATGGACCCTTTGGTTAGTTTGGGTCAGGTGTCCTGTCTCTGCTTCCTCATGGCTTGTTGTTAGGCAACTCCTCGCTATCAGAGCATGAGACTGAAAAGTCCTTGATCACAGTAAGCATCACTTAGCAACAACTAAAACCATCGGTGTGCTAGCAGCACTGTTCTCAGGCTAAAGCTGAAAACACAGCACTGCACCAGCTACTGAGAAGGAGAAAAATCACTGTTAGAGCTGAACCCAGGACAGAGGCATAAAGGGGGGAAGCCCCACAGAAACCTTCAAGACTAGTTCAACCCCTGCTAAGACACGAGCCTGGTGGTCTCATTGAACAGGGACATGCTATGTGGTAACAAAACCTCTATGAAAAGCAGCAGTTACTTTCCCATACCTGTGAACAGGGACAATGGCATTGACCCTCCTTTGGAGAAGCACACAGGGATTTAAGGACAGAAAGCGCTGCTTCAGCACTGTTATTTTTGTTCAGAGGGAATGCTTCAGAGGAAGAAGGGGGTTTAGTACTTTGCATATGTTTTTTTATGTATGCTCACCCAAACCTACTGAGGGAATCTGGCTCTCATCCTTTCTGGGCTGTGTAAAGCAGCACATGTAACATCCCTGCCTCTGTGTCTCACCTGGCACAGCTTTAGTTTCATGCTACCTGAGAAGGGGGTTAATACGTTACACCAGGTCCAGCAGAGCTTGTGTGGGCTTTCAGGGTGATGCAATGTTTCCTTGGAGGGAGGATGAGCTCCTTAAGAACGTTGAGAGAAATGAGCTCCTCAGCTGGCCCTTGGCAAGGTCTTCCCCGAGTGCTGGATACTTCTCACTTGGAGATCTCTTGGCTGTGCCCTTCTTGCCAGGGGACAGGGACTGAAAGGGAGGGACTGAGACATCACAGGAGAAGCTGCTCCCTTCAGGTCTCCAGCCCTGTTTTGCTGATTCAAAGATATG
This sequence comes from Agapornis canus, assembly GCA_036873685.1. NCBI lineage: Eukaryota > Metazoa > Chordata > Aves > Psittaciformes > Psittacidae > Agapornis > Agapornis canus. Next base: position 309 of record JBAFWW010049175.1, on the reverse strand, counting down.
AGTAACTTTTTATATATAATTAACTGTAGCTTTTATCGGAACTCAGCCTCAGGCACTCCAGTGTTTTCCCCATTGCTGGCTCCTATGCTCCTACTTTGGAGTCATGGGATTTATTTCTCCTGTGGCCTGTTACAAATGCAGAGCAGAGAGCTGGGCTTTTACCTGAACTGACCTGAGTTCAGGCTGATTCTGCCTCCTCCTTATAATCAAAGAATCATGGAATGGTTTGGGTTGGAAAGGACCTTAAGATCATACAGTTCCAACCCCCTGCCATAACCAGGGACACCTCACACTAAACCATGGCACCCA
>JBAFWW010049173.1:51298-64354 GCA_036873685.1 Agapornis canus | reverse complement strand
GGCAAGCGCCATGTGCTTACCATGGTGGAAGCAACCACCAGATGGCTGGAAACATACGCTGTGCCCCACGCCACTGCCCAGAACACCATCCTGGGCCTTGAGAAACAGATTTTGTGGCTACACAGCACCCCAGAGAGAACTGAATCAGACAATGGGACTCATTTCCAGAACAGCCTTGGGCCAAAGAGCATGGCATTGTGTGTATATATCACATCCCCTACCACGCACCAGCCTCTGGGAAAATCAAACGGTACAATGGGCTGTTAAAAACTCCACTGAGAACAATGGGTGGTGGGGCTTTCAAACACTGGGATACACATTTACCAAAAGCCACCTGGGTGGTCATGGTCAACCTATGAAGAAGGCATTCCCTTACACTCCCAGCCCCCCCATCAGACTATTTACAGCATCATCTGAGAGTTCTGAAGGTTTCAAATGGCCTTTGGGTACCCTTGAGAGCTGCCTGCTGATTGTGATGGGGGATCACCATGTTGGCATGCATACAGTGTGTTTTACTCCCAACCATTGTGTCTGATCTCAAAGGTTAAGCAGAGTCTGCTTTAGGCCTTGTCTAGGGCTAGACAATGATATAGGAGGACCAACAGATTTTCCCCGAGGCTGGACAGTCATGAGTGGCAGGGTGTATGGAATAGTATGGGCAAATATCTAGGCCAGTGGACCCCTCCACTGCTTTGGAACTTCACCACTGAACAAGTGCAAAATCCAGAAAGACTAGTAAAGCACTTAAATGAGGTGTGTTGTCACCCTGGTCGCACTAGAGAGGGACAAATCATGACAACATGCCAAGGCTTGGCCTACACTTACAGAGACCTTTCAACACTAACCAGCACTTTCAAGGGGATGTGATTGCAAGACAAAGAACAAATCAGAAGACTACATAGCTATTCAGCAGTGAAAGGGAGGCTTAGCAGCAAAGCACTAGTGTGGGAGTCCCCAAACACTATCTAGGCATCCAAAGGCAAAGTGTGCAGAAGGAAAAGCTCAACATTAGCCCTCAGGGTACAGAACAAGTAGACAGATACTGAAATGCCTATCACACAGACATCCAACTTTCAGAATAATGCAAGCAAAGTAAGTTTCATTTGGTTAAGCTAAGAGATGAGACTGAGGAAAGCATGAACATGAAAGACTGCATGAGAAATACTTTCTATAATGTTTGTAATAATTCTGAGTTACCAGCTGGGCTTGAACCACAACAGTTCTTTTCATGATACAAAATGAAACAAAACCTAGATATCACCTTATTTCTAGATAACAAACACATTCCCTTGTGCTTGCAATGCACAGAAATGGAGAAATCTGGTGGTCCTAAATCACACTTAGTAACATTTTTGTGTCCATGAGCAATGCAAGGACCATCACATAGGGAGTTGGGCTGATGTTTGGTAGTGTGAATCAATGTAACCACTGTCCATTTATTGAACCATCCTTCTTCTCCTTGAGTTCTGTTTAACTCAAGCATTTATTTCAGAAGGCAGTCCCACCAGATTTGGTTTCCAGCCCTAAAAAAAAAAAACAATCTTTGCAAGCGCAGCTTTATTCTGAGTACAAAATTAGCACTCTAGTATTCAATAGATACGTTCCCGATAGCATATACAGTCCTATCTTCTGTCTTAGGAAGTGGGGGGTCAGAGGTTTTTGATGTAACCCTAAAAGGCAGAATAACTTTAGATAAGTTGAGGTAGGCATTATTCCTGCTTATCTATTTACTAATTTCATCTCTCTGACAGAGCTCTGCAAGGCTGTCTGCATATTTTACTAATAGCAACACACTTTACATTTTCTGTGCAAAAATAATAGGCACAGAAGCAACGATCAAGGATTAACCAGTGTGTTACACATTTAAGGCACTAACTCACCAAACTACAACCTATTTTTGTGCTTATCTTCCTAAACAACTAATTTCCTACTCTCCCTAGTATCATTTAAGCTCTAAATTCCAGATGTTTTTTCCTCACAGCATTCCTTTTCCTTTATTGCCTTTCAAAAGAAGGCAGGAAGGCCAGATGAAAGCTCCAGTTAGCCATTCTATCAACAGAATAATGACGCTGGTGCCAATGAATGGGGATATTCTGGAGCACTGTAAGTAGAACTGAAACCAGAATTCAATTCATAATTTTGTTTGCTGCATCCCAGGCTGTTCCTATGGAAATGAAGGCAAAATCCTATAACTATAAATTGCTCAATGTCAACACAGCATCTAGTTTTCATTTGCACATGCATTTATTATTAAAATTAGGGGCAGGCAAAGCCCAAAGCTGAAAAATCACCCAGCATGTTTGCTGTAGATGATAACAGACTTTAATGTTCCCTTGCTGGCTCAGGTGAAATATGCATCAGAGTAAATACCTTGGATTCGGGTTCCTCCAGTGCTTAGATTCCCATTTAAAAGTACACATATCTAGGAACTGAGAAGAGCTCCATTTCAATGCCAAACCAGAAAACCTGATGTCGGGAGCAAGGCTGAACTGGGATGGCCACACTGCATGCTTTCATCCTGCTCATCAGCAGCACCAGATGAGAGGCAACTCAATGGGCAGCTCAGTACTGAATAGTTAAAGGTATTGCAGGTTAAGAGACCCTACGCAAGGGCATGCTGCAGGGTAGCCAGCACCCACAGTTAGCCAATGTCAACTTACCTGCTACCTGTGCTACATTATTATGGTCTATATTAAGAGAATCACAGAAATCATAGAATGGTTTGGGATGGAAAGGACTGTAAGATCACCTAGTTCCAAATGCTTGCCATGAGCAGGGATGCTTTCCCCCAGACTGGTTTTCTCAAGGCTCTCTCTAACCTGGCATTGAGCACTGTAAGGGATAAAGCATTCACAGCTTCCCTGGGCAACCTGTTCCAGTACCTCACTACCCTGACAGAAGAGAACTCCTTCCTTATATCTAACCTAAAACTCTCCTGTTTAAGTTTAAATACATTTCTGTTTGTCCTACTACTACAGTCCCTGATGAAGAGGCCCTCTCCAGCATCCTTGGAGCCTCCTTCAGATACTGTAAGGTTGCTATGAAGTCTCCACACAGCTTTCTTCTCCAGACATGGGACTCTCTCCTTCTCACTTTCTTGCACACCAATATGCAAGTTCACCATTAACATATACTCCTGGTGTGGTGTGCTACACTTCATTAAGCAGATGCCTTCACCATCCTCCAGCCTCCTGCTTTGGTTGCAAACATCTTCAGCTGACCCTGTACAAGACTGGCAGTCCCACTGATAACAGCAAGTAAGTGCTCCTCTAATCTAAAAGCCTGCATTATGCCAAATCAAACAGAACCACCCAATATGAAAACTGGATATTTGTCAAGTAAAGCAGAGGGTAAAGACGTTATCTGTCATTACCTCTTTGCCATCTGTACTGCTATTAAGCACATACCAACCTAGTTAATGCTCTGGGTCTGTTTAAATACAAGAGGAAACTCCAATTCTAAGGGCTGCTAATCACCAACAGCACCACTTGGCTGGAAAACTCCATTAAATCCGGTTTCAGATTGAGACTGCCACACTTATGTAAAGAGTACTCTCTGCAGGGGGGTTTCTTTATTTTTATGTTCTTTAACCTCACCTTCTGTTTGCCTGTCTAATGCAGCAGCTCCCCCTCAGGCCATCCAATTTTGTGACGCCTGAAAGTCAAAATTCCCTTCTATCTTTTTAACCACCTTGCCTTGCCATCCAAAGGAACAGGATGTTGTGAACACAAAGGCAGTCCCAAGAGTTAAAAACAAAACAAAAAAAAGAAATACAGCTAAGCAACTTTAAAATCTTTTTCTTACACACCCACCCCACCCCACCCCCTGCTCCCCAAGCCCATAGGAATATGAATGATCAGGCTTCCCGTAATTATTTTACTGTGCGAGGTGTGATACACAGCAAACAATTAGCAGTAGAAAACACTGAGAAAGGGTTGAGCTTCCCGGAAGCATTTGGATGAAACCACGCTGATTTGCTGAACCAGCAGGAACACATGAACAAGCAGCAGCTTCGGATGCAGCAGAAATTTCCCCAGCTTTGATGACAGGCTAACGCTACAGAGCCCCCAAACAGCACCTCACAAGGACACCAGTGACCTGGCCTAAGCCATGCTTTCCCTCCTTCAGACCAGAGACTCACTGACAGGCTTCATACTCCAGGTAGTTACTCTGGTCTCCTACCTATTCTCAGCTGAGGCTTTCTCAGTTTCTCCTATGGGAACCCTTCTGCTTTGCTAATCAGACACTCACTGAGTATCCTGTATCACAGGTGAATGCCTCACATCCTTGGTGCAGCTACAGCAGGAAAACTGTCTTGTTCTTGGGGAGAGGGGATGGGAAGGAAGAAAAGTTTTGAAAGACTTTGGGGTTTTGGGTTCACTCCAGTGAAGAGACTGTATCTAATAAGAACAGAAATGTTATCTGCTCTCTGTATCCCTGTTATTCTGGCCAGGCCAGCATTTGGAATAAACACAGCTATCCCACAGTACGATTTTTACAAGCAACATTCACAAAACCCATCACAGATGAAGTAAATGACAGCATATTCTGTTGGGCTCCATGGTGAAATTAATATACCATTGAATGAAACATACTTGCATGTGTTGTGCCCTTCTGATAATATGAAGAGTGTGCACCATTTTGTTTATTTTCAGTGAATGATGCAAAAGAAAGGGCATGACTTACATTTTCATCAAATGGAAAATGCAAGGGAAGACACTATAATCTGCTTAGTAACACAAGTTGCTACGAACACATCAGACTGTCTATTTGCCAAGGCAGCATGCAGTTCAGCACCTGCACAGCAAGTCTGAGCAGCAGGATTTCCCCTAGAGACAGCTCCAGACTTCAGGGTAGATCTCCCCTTCTCCTCCTAAAACACCCCAGAGCAGCCACAGATCCCACCATCATCAGAGCTGAAGACAAAACTTGCTCCTTCCTTTCCCTTCATCATCATGTCGATGCATGTGACACTATTCTCAGGAAAAAAAAAAAGCCAAGGCAATTTAAGAACTAGGAAAAAAAAAAAAAGGTAAAAAAAAAAAAAAAAATCATGTGTATATTCCTAAAAACATGTGTACATTGTATATTCTGGCATATAAATAAATACATGAGCAGCACTCAGGTATTCCGGCAGTACAGCCCCTGCAAGTACCTGTAAGTGCATAGAGGCCACAAGTCTGCTTTCAGTGATGAAATTTAAAATCTGCCATTACAGAACAGTGGCCTGAAACCTTATACAAGTGACGTGAGTTAAGGATGGAGTAACAGCCTTTACACTCAATTTCCTGGCTTTCCTTGGTTTGCGTCACACCCTTAATGTTATTTCAACATTGCATTTTGTCCTCTAAATTAAATATACAGTAGGTGTTTTGTATTTAATTTCCTTACTGGTTTCTTTTTTTTTCCCCTCTTAAAGGAAAAAGAATGGAAGAGATTCATGAAAGGTTATAAAACACACATTGTGTACTGGAGAGGCTGGAGTAGCTCTTTTGGAGCCTTTTCATTCTCCTGGGAAAATATGTAATTAGGTAGTTTTTTAACATGTGTATTATGTACTGAATTACATGTATTTATACATTTCTCAAAGGAGTATTGCTTACACAATAGCCTGGAGCAACTCTTTTGGAGCCATTTGGGTCTATCATGTAATTATGTACTTAGGACCCGTTTATAGCAAATTTTGGTGTGCCTATGTAGTAGCTTTTTATTTCAGATGAATTTTCAGGTTTGTGAGGGGTGCTGCACTGACAGCCCTGGAGACTGAAGGCTTCTGTTTACTTACAGAAACGGAAAACACAAGTAAGGAAGATGTGGGCATCCCCAGACTATCCCTCCAAAATTTACTTTATCCCTGACTTTGGGAACAACTTCCTGAAGTAGGTGGGAAAAGATTCCATACTCAGGTTTATCAGCAATTTTTTATGGCAGGTTTGGGGATGAGGACAGCTGCCCACCTGGAACTGAACTCAAAAAAAAATAGTTCACATAGGCTGCTAAGTATTTGCCATCTGCTAATCTGCAACTTATTTCTTTTTCTTTATATACATATATATTCTTTTATACATATATATATACATATAATATTCTTTTCATATATATATATATATGAAAAGAATATTATTCTTTGAAGCAGAATTCTGTAAGGATTTATATGCTGTGAAATAGACACAGGCACTGTGAAAAGAGGTATTAGATATGTTTGTACCCTCCCAAGATACAGCTTTCCAAGTCTCTAAACATCAGAAAGAAATTAAAGGGTTTGTGGCACTTCTTTCCTGGAAAGAGAGAATGCAGAAGCCAAAATAGCTTTCGCTTAAAATTGTAAACAAACAAACTCCCTCTCCCAACCCAAATACAGTGTAGCTAAAATGACTTCATGCGATGCTGCCAAGAAAGCATGGTGACAGCCGTAATGTAAATGCATGGATGGATGTATTTTTACATTATTTCAAGAAGGAAAATGGCTTGTTCTGAATGAAAGAAGCTGAAGTCATCAACAGTAGATGCTGGGTGAGTAACAGACTTCCTTACCTAAAAACACCCCAAACCCCAGTTGATACTAACTCCCACATTAAGTTTTACACCCATCCTCTTAAATGTAATTTCATCTTGCTTGGATTTATTTAACTGCTTTGGTTATTTCAAAGGTGTATGCCACAGTTTGGGGGGTGCGTTTGGGGTTTTTTTTTAAGTCTTGTTTTAAACAAAGTATCAGAAAACATTTTTCAAAGACTTTGATGGGATTGTGCATTTCCCAAATAACACTTCACATTTAAAACATATTGCAAGAAACTCACTTAATTCTCATCCTTTAATTAAAACACGACTGGAATTCAGCCCAGTCTGTGAAGCCCTAAAGCCTTCCAAAACTAATGTTTGGGAAACAATTCTATACGTAAGAAAGCCTTCATCCCAGTCTCCTAAGGAGCAGTCAAGAGCATGATATTTGGCTTCAGCTTCCCTTTTCCTTAACACTGTACTGTGGAGGAAGACATGAAAAGTGAGGTTAATGATGGAGGTCAGTACCAGAAATGCCTGGGTATTTTTCACTCTCTCAGGGCAGTGTTTTCCAGAGCATGAGCAGAAGTGTCACACACACTACCTTTTCCTTACTGCAGTCCACTGACGGAACAAAACAGTAGCAAGCTACAGACAATGTTAAGGAAAGGCACATTCCCTGTCCTACACTGAAGGAATATGTAAGGTGCAAGGAAATGCAATCAAAACCAGGGGAAAATTACTATAATTGACACACTGCTGACTGAGTACCACTACAATCTTTAAGGTTGTCTTAAACTATGCATGTTGGCAGTTTAACTCTCAGTACAAAAAGTACCTTTGTACACAGAGTACAAATTTCGGCAAGTTACAGCTGACTCAAATCAAAGCTACCAAAGTACTACATGTCAATCTGCTTCCCAGGAAGCTATTTCTGTGCCTCCTTCAGCTTTTTCTCCTCAGCTCTTTCTGCAACAGAGAGGTCCACCACTAAGTTTGCATGCACTTTTTAAGCTTTAGGGAGGAGAGGGGTTCCTAAAATATCACTTGACAAATAAAGAAGCAAGCCTGGAAAGTTTCAGCTCAAAAGGCCAGAGATTCAGAGAGAGAGAACAAAAAACAGCAGGTGAAAACAGAAACACTGTAAACTTTCATGAGTGCTGTCATTTAGCATGGACAGATGGTTCAATAGGCAGACCATGTGGTTGAGAAACAGACTGGTGTCATGGCATCATCGTGATAGCCCGCACATCCCCAAATCCTCTGCACTCCAGTTCCTTTACCTGTTCAATGTATACCATAGTGCTAGTCTAACTGCAGTACAGAAGGAAATGTTTTGATCATAAGCATCAACTTTAAAGGTCATACAAATTTTTAGCAGCAAAAGAAAAAAATCACTTAGAATGATGAAAAAAACCTTCTCTTTACCACCTTTTTTGAGATACTGCTGTCATTTCCAGTCAGGGAAGCTATTTTATCTCCTTTGGGTTACACAATTAAAAGCCTAATACCACATTTCTTCCTTACAAGAGGAACCTTATTAATATGAAAGCCCCAGAGATGCCAGTAGGTATTCTGACATCCACAGTTACATGTACAGGCATGGGTGTACACACATACAAGGGGTATGCTAGAAACTTCCCCAGACCATTACAGGACATTATTAACACAGCTGTAATTTAACACTGCTACTTTAACTTTCAGAAGGTACTTCTCACGGCAGGAGACAACCGCCAGTGGCAGGACATGCCCATCACCACTGTACCAATTAGTTAGGAATACAGGGCCAGAACAAAGCTGTGCAGCCATGAAGCCTGGGGCTCTGTGCACACAGGCTATGTACCGTAATGGTACACTATGTACCATAATCTATCTCGCAGCCTGCAACAAGTATTTTGTGCCCAAATTACTCCTAGTGGAAGGCATTATCAGAATCTCACTACCGTGAGGGGTAAAGACCATCTGATTTCCAGTTTAAGCCTATTCAGGGCCAAGTTTATACCCACTTGTTCTTTTGCAAATATTGGTCTTGGGTTTAAATAGTTTTTTCCCCCTCTCTGGCATTTAGCCCTGGATGTATTTATAGAGTGCTGTCAAATCCCCTCTCAACTCTATTTTGCTAAACTAAACAAGCCAATCTCTTACAGTCCCTTCCCATAAGATAGGCTTTCCAAACATTTACTACCTCCACAAGACTTTCCATAGATTTTAAATATTCTAGCTCTAATTCAACTTTGACATAGTTACTTTAAAAAAAAAGTAAGCAATATCCTAAATTAAGCTGTCTAGTATCTTGTACAAGGGCACCAGTGGGGTACCAGAGGTATTTGGCTTCTCTGCAGTTCCACCACTGTCCCATCATCACCATGTCACTAGCTAGAATAAAATGGACAGTGTTAACTTTGAAGGTTTAGTCCAAGACTCAGCCACACATAGAAGTAGCACAGTTAGTTAAGCATGAAGAGGGTCATTCCAATCCTCAGCACTGCAATTCCCTAATAGGTCAGAGAGGAACTCACTTGCATGTGTGCAATAGGTCTCATTTTCAACACAGACACTCCAAGCATCCTCAGCCACTAACCTTTACGGAACATGCATTAAGAATACAAATATATTAACAGCATCCCCTAGAAGTTTCTTCTTACTGTTGTTTTCCTTATAGTGGCATCTAAGAATGCTCTTTAAAAAGCTCACTATGGTATGCATTAGGTAACAAGGTGGCATTAGGACAGCTGCTACCTGTCTATTTTACAGCCTGTGGCTTTGAAAACAGACCAGGTAAAAAGGTAACAGTAGATAGGATAACAAAACAAGACACAATAACAGGGCACTGCAAGTTAATACTTATCAGCATTACTTGATGCAGCCTACATTTTTCCTTTTCTCAATTTCAACTCACATGTGTTGCTTTGGCACTTACCCTGGGAGCAGTTTATGCATTACAGCTTCTGCAGCATATACACTCCAAGATTTCCACAGATGCACATATACACAGGCACAACCAAGCCCTTGTTACCCTTGCATTTTAACAGGTACAGACTTAACAAAAGGAGCTGTAAGTCCTGAAGCACCTTCCCTTTCACAAATAGTACAATCCTCACATTATCCTAAAAACTGATAGCATATGACCAGCTGAAGCTGGGTTTACAGGTTCAAAATCCTTGTTTTCCCATCAAATTTCTTGTAAAAGCTCTCCACCACCCTCACAAATATAGTTGAGTTCCTAAAAGTATAACCCATCTTTCCCTTCTTAATATTTGGGAAGTATTCTTACATTTTAGTGGCTTAGAAACAGGGTTTTCTACTCATCTGTTCACATTCCCAAATTTGTGATACCAAAAGCCTGCAAAACAGATACTTATAGACAGTGTAAAGGCACAAAGATTAATATATCAGGTTAAAGTACAAATAAAGGCATCATTTGGGCCTTGGTTTTGTCTTACCTTAGCATGCTTGGGCTTCTTTGAAGTGTAAGTTTAACTTTTAATTACAACATTTCTTCAACGTTTTACCCATGCATCATAGAATTGTGCAAGCATTAACTTCTGCAATTTTTATTCTTAGAAGAGAAACACATGAACCCATTATACAAGAAATCCAAAAGAGCTTGCTGCTGCATCACCAAGTCACCAACAATACATGACAAGTAGAGGTTGTTTTGAAGTTCACATCCTAGGTTCACCTATTCATTACAAGCTGAGCTTACATTCTCAGGAGCTTTGCATTTCCACAGCTCTAGAAGGCTGGCTGAGCCCCACTAACACACGTGAACACAGCACTTACAAGAGCAGCAACCAGTAGAACAGCAACATCAAACTATGAGTGAAAAGATCATCCTGATGTCTCTCCTAACACTCACAGCACACGGAACCATTGCACACAGTTTGGATACATAGGGTAGCAGCCACATTCCCCATGTTGTAACATGAGCACTAAAATACTACTCTTTGCCACATTTTATATGCTGTTAGTGATTAGTTACAAATGTTTATACATGTATATTTTTAAATATAGTGAACACAAATCTTAAACACAAATTTAATGACAATAGGTCTGAAGTGACAAAAGACAATACCTTTCTTAAAAAGTATCCAGTTTATGTTCCTTCAGGTCAGATAACTTCATTTCTAGTTCTGAGAATATTTAGCCTGTTACTAATAAACAAACAAATATATGTGGTGGGCTTCCACTTTTACTTCTCAGAAAAGGTTAAAAATCCAGATTTGGATGAAAACAGAACTCTCACTCTCTTCCACCAGAGATGATCTTCACCATAAGAACTTCCCACAGGAACAGTCTGCATATTAAACTTTTCCCTTTTTCATTTAAAGCTTCCTGTAACTTTTTGGAGTTAGGTATGGGTGCTGTTTCAGTATTTGGGATTTTGGGGGGACTTTTGATACATCTGTGGAAACATTAGTAAAGGCACATCAATGCCTGTTTGTATTGTCCCATCAGCAGCTGAAGTTGCCTTGAAGACGCTCACTAACACAAGGCAAATACTTGGCAATCGCCTACAGCAAGAATTGAAGCATTCTTGAAATGCTCAGGGAATGGGTATTTCAAAAACACCTTCAGATCTGGACACTCGGTTCCCTTCCAAAGAACCTTTGAATAGATATTCATCAAAATGGGGAAACTCACATTCTGGTACAAGCCATTTCCACAAAATCATGACAAGGGATTAAAGTTGTGAGATGCAAGAATTTAAAATTTATATATTGATATCCTTTTCTTCATTCATCCTTCTTAAACATAAATTAACTCAGAATCCCTTGCAAAGTCTTTATTCCTCAAACTGAAACCTTATGGAAAAGAAACTTGCAATATGGCTTGAAGTATGAATTTCCATCTGGGAGAAATAGTTACTTGCTTTTATATCTCCTTAGGGTCAGTAAAAATAAAAGATTTGCCATCAATTTTAGGCTTTTCTATTTTAATGTGTCTGAATACATAACTCATCCTTCCTTCATTAGACTGTAAAAGAAGGCCTACATGGGAGCTTATAAGAAAGATAGGGACAGACTTTTTAGTAGGCCCTATAGCAACAGGACAAGGGGTGATGGTTTTAGACCAAAGGTGGGGAAATTCAGACTACATATAAGGGGAAAAAAAAAAAAAAATACTTGCAATGAGAATAATGAAAACCTGGAATGAGTTGCCCAGAGAGGTGGTAGATGCTCCATCCCTGGAAGCAAAGGTCAGGTTTGATGAGGCTTTGAGTGGCCTCATCCGGTTGAAGATGTCCCTGCTCATTTCAAGGGAGTTGGACTAGATGACCTTTAACAGTTCCTTCTAAACCAAACCAGTCTATGATTCTATAATCAGGTTTTGTATAGAATGTATCTAAGACATGTTTTGTTATAATGACATCTTTTGTTTTTAAAAGGCATTGTGATAAAGAAACTAAATGCACTTATATGCTAAATATAGGCTCAGGAAAAATAAACCCTACTTTTAAAGTACTTTTACATGTCTGATAACAGTTCATAAAACAATATTGTTGTTCCTTTTCTCAATAGAAAGAAATGTTAACAGGGAGCAAGCCAAAGACAGGAAGAGAAGGCTGGTGCCAAGGATTCCTGGGATGTCTGATCTACTGTAAGTGGGCTCAGTTCCTCAGCAAGCTTTGTTCCTTAGCAGATGCAAGGGGCAAGAAGGCCAAAGACTGGCAATGGCTATGGCTGCTGGCTTACAAGAAGCATACTGAAAGAGCAGCCTAAGGCTTTTACAATACTCTGAATAACTCTTTATTTTCATATCTTTCCACACGGATAAAAGACTGTGCTTGAGCAGCAGTAGTGACAGTTGCAACACCAATAGTTATCATACCAAATCCAATCTGTTTAGCTTCATTTAAACAACCTAGATTTCTAAACATTCTTTTATCCCTTGAGCTGGAAGAAGAACATCTCTTATTTATATTAGTTGCTTAAGACTCCCCTGTGTTATGTGCTGCACAGAGGTATTGTAAGAGCGTTCCATCCCTAATCACTCACCATATAAACAGAAGAGATACAGGAGATACTATTTTTCTTGCTTATAGTAATACAGACCCAAGTCACAGAACAATTCAGAAGCTTTACTTAAGGTCATGCAGGACACCTGTAGCACAGCTGCAATACCACTTTTAACTCAGACCTGTCACATCCTGTTGTTACTGTCTACCAACAGGATTGGTGACAGCCCTCAAGAGAGGCTGAGGCTATCACTGCAGGTTCACCAATGCAATGTTCTCGCTGACTTGCAGTTCTCAGCTCTATCCATGCGCAGCCCTGGGCTTATTCCAAGCATCAGCACTATTCAAAGCTCCCAGTGAAGCTGTCTCACACATATTTGCTAAAAGCATTTGTAATGCTTCAAAGGTAGCTCCTCCACAGCAATCTCCTACCACTAAACTCAGGGTGCCCATCTCTCAATGCAAACATAAGAATTGCTCTAAAGGAATACCTATGAATATTCCTTTATCCATGAACCCAATGTAATTTTACAAATACACTAAGATCATAGAATCATAGAATAGTTAGGGTTGGAAAGGACCTTAAGATCATCCAG
>JBAFWW010049173.1:26872-51198 GCA_036873685.1 Agapornis canus | reverse complement strand
TGTCTTCATATGGGAGATGCTCCAGTCCCCTGATCATCCTCATGGCCCTCCTCTGTACTAAAACACCTGAAAGTCCACTATTTTCCTTCACTTCTTACACCTTCTAAGATTAATATTTTGCTCTTTAATAAGTATAAACAGTTTCCAGCTGTCCTGCACACATTTAATTGGATACAAGCAACATGAAAATTCTGATGTCTGGAATAAGCATATTTCCCACTTCCTTATCTGATGTTAAATCACAGGAAGAAAACACAAACAAGCCAAAGAGGCAAACAGAGGCTACAGGCAGCCAGGTAACATACCTCCTAGCTTCAAGGCTTAGCCTGCTATACCTCAGTGACTCCTCATACAAGTTTGCATACCCAGTGTTAAGCAAGCTGCTCTTAAAAGCCTCAACTGAAAGAAAATAACAAGACATTCCAATAGGAGTTTATAAGAGCACTGTACTATCTGTGGAAATTTTTGTCTCAGAGGCTCCAGTGACATCATTATTGCTCTTATATTCTTGGGGGGGTGGGGGCACATGTGATTGATTGGTTTTTTTCCTTTGGGTTTGGGGGTGTTTGTTCATTTTTAAGATGACTTCAGTCCCATCCACCATTATATTCCCATCCAGAGAGTCAGTTATGTCTTACTAGTGACTGTAAGATAAGCAACTATCAGCGCACTGACACTGCACAGGGCAAGAACCCACCATTCACACAAACAGCAACTGGCTTCAACGTCAGCTTATTTCAAAAGGGGGCTCTGTGTGTGCATACAAAAATAAGTAACTGTATTTTCACCTCCTATTAGCTCAAATTGCTGCACCATTTCAAATAACACATCTCCATAAAATAGTAAAAAACACCTCATAACATAAAGAGCTCCAAAAGCTTTCAGTGTGTAAATACAAAGATCTAACAGAAATGGGTGAGGTTAATAATGATTATGTCTATCTGCCACCTGTAATACTTGATTCATAAGTGCACCTGTAAGTAATCTATACAATAATGCTCACAGAATGATGAGATGAGACATGGCTAAATTCTGAGCACAAAATAGTTAATGCATACAGCAGAAGGGGGAAAATTGTCCATTAGGACAGACGGCAGTGATACAAATCATTTAAGCAAATGCAGTGCTACTGAACCTCAGCAGTGCTCTGTGAGTTTGGAGAAGCCCACAAACACCACATGCACACTAATTAAGCACAAAGTAAAGCCATAAACATTTTAACAGTAACCATGGCACTTTGGGAGGCCTGACTGCTCACTGTGGCTGCATGCTCTGATCTGGCAGTTCCCTCAGGACCTTCTTTCCATCACATCACAGGCCATGATGACCAGCATTTCCAGAATGGATGTATTCTTAACACTGTATTTCAAGAGGCACTTCCACATCCCATTAATTCTGGGGCATAAAATAACCAAGTGCACACTCCAACATTTCAGCCCTGACAAGTACTAAAGAGGTTTTTGGTGAAAGGGAGCATGTGCCTGACTGCTTAGCAAAATCAGGGTCTTCATCATAGACATGGGCAATTTCACAGTCATTAAAATTAGGCTTGGTTCTATAAAGGTCTATTGCACACAGAATTTGCTGATAGAAAGTAAACATTGACTGTATATTCTATCACAGCACATACACAGCAGGTTGGTTTTTAAACCTGTACAACTGTTACATATGTACTACTTAAAAAAATCTAAGCTAGCAAAATTCCCTTTAAAATATATTAAAACATCATTACCACACTCTGTTAAAGAGCAGGACTGACATAAGTGCTAGTGCAAAACATCAACAAACCAGAGCATAAATCTTTTGAGTCTGGAAAATACTCCTTTCATAGGTTATTTTTTCTTCTGCAGAGCAACAATGTAATCAAGCAAACAGAGAAAGTGAAGGACTGAAAACCAGGCTTATTTTTCACCAACGTAAATGCATTCACCGCATGGAACAACCAGCAAGTTATTTCTTTCTATGGTCTTCCTGTTACTTTCCCTTCTGGAAGGAAAATCTATTTGAAAAGGTGGGATTGTTGCTTGCTTGCACACATACATTATATATAAATATATATATGTTTTCACACACAAGCATATACATGGAGAGAAGCACTATTCAGACACATGGCCCCAGCATCCAGTCTTCTCTGTGAACCACAGAAAAGCACGCAGCCCAAGTTTGTTTCTTCTTTTTAAGGTATGTAGGATAACGGTTACTGTCTAAGTAATGATGTGAGGCTGTTGTCCAGGACAGCGGGGAAACAAGGGACAAAGAACAAGTTTGGAACACCCTGGCAGAATTAAGACTAGTGAAAATTCCAGTAACGTGAACCTTATTATCACCCTGCACTCATTTATTGAGGTATGGCTTGCTGTTTTAGCAAGTCATTAAACCTCCTGCAAGCTGCTGTCTTCAAACCTTGGGACTTCTCCTAGTAAGGACCTGGGCAAACTACCTCCAGCTAGGGGAAAGCGTGAAGCATGGGAAATTTCAAAGCAGCAGACAGAAAAGGCTTCAAAGGGAAAAAGAGATAGATCTTTATATAGGCCCAGACTGAGCCAGGTATGTAAACATTTGCACAGCTATAAGCTGTAGGAGTACTCCCATTGTAATCAACAAGATCTCTTAAACATGCTCAACGTGAGGCTTATGCTTACATACCTGGCATAAATGGAGACAGAACAAGAAACCGTGAGGCCTGCTTAAAGGGAGTTTCTCACACACACAGACAAGGAATGATGGGGCCATAGACCCAGCTTCATGTTTTCCTACGAGCAATTGATAATTCCAGATGGCCAGTTAAAGTAAGGATGATAGTTAGAGATACTAAAATAAACATGTAGGAAACATACATATATACACAAATAAAAATACATATAAATGTATGTGCATGCACATGTGCATTTTTATATCTATTTTTGTGTGGGTATATATATGCACATATCTGTAACTCAGGCCTAAGCTACAAGATGAGTACTCAGAACTTCTGAAGCTCCCAAAGCTAACAGCAGATGCTGTTACAAACTAAGACCTAAATGTCAAGTACCAGTGCTGCTTAAGTGCTACTTAATTAAAATGGAAGAGAACTAGCTTTGAAGTATTAATTCAGCCACTCACAAGGTTTTTATACGTTCACAGCAAGAAGCTAACTTACCCCTCAGGCACTCCAGCAACTTCAGGCACCCTAAGTTTTCACCTAATGGCTCTTTATTTGTGGCAGTACCACATTATGCATGTGAACAAGAAAGCTGTCTTGATCACTAGATATCTACTGTCTGGGTAAGGCCCATGACTTGCCTCTTACATTTTGCAGCCCAGGGCATCTTTATTCCACAAAAGTGACCTTTATTCACAACAATATCCCACCAAGAATACTAATGGCAGAAGACTAAATCACAAATCAAGCAGACACTCTGAACACTTCAGTGAAACAAACAGATATATCAGTTAAATACAGTTTAGCATAAGATATATTTGAGTTCCAAAACTGGGAGTCAGCTATCTGCGCAACAGGAGCAGAACCTTGATCAGTGCTTTTTACTGATGGAAATACTAAAGCCTATACTATATAAAAGGAATATCTGATACATCACAGGCCATGAAAAAGCATGAATTAAAATCAGTGGACATATGGAATCCACATGTGAGTAAAAACTTAGGGTTGATTATTCATATATTACTATACAATCAATGAAGAGAACTTAAATGTCCACCTGTTCTCCAGAATTTAAGTCAGTAAGATTATCAATCTTGAACTAGATTAATTACATGCATAGAAATGTTTTAATAACACAACAATAAAGAACAGAAAAAGATTGCATCAAGTCACATCATCCAAATCAGAATCTGTTTTCTAAAGAAAAACAAGAAGGAAAAAATACCATGTTTAGAAATGCATTTAAAAAGCAGCTCTTGCTTTTTCCACAAGATATTAAATTTTGCTTTAAGGAATTTCTTTGCGTCACCACAATCCACAAATAGAGATTGAGTTTCTTCAAGCACTTCTTGAAAAAGGACCTACACCACATGCATTAAGTCTTAAAAGAATAAAAGGAATCAACTCTTCTGCTTTTTACAAAGATCAGGAAACACCAATCCTCTGTTTCAGCTTGCAGAACTTTCTTCTGCTCTGCAACTCTTGCCAAAAATCCATTCTTTATCTCAAGCAGATAAAGAATGCATTTAACATAGAGCACCTTCTTCTTCTAAACACTCACATAGCTTCATGAATGTTAACAGATGCATCAGAAAGAGTAACAAGAACCTGAACTTTTAGAAAGGTGTTCAAGGTTTGAGCTCTTTGTTATACTGCTGTTAGCTCCTATACAACCAAACAAAACTGATCTTGCTTTTTAGGCAAGGCTTCTGTCATTAAATTCAAACTCAGAAGAGCGCCCTGATTTAACTCCATTAGATGACATGGCTGCATCTCTTTACATACCTTCCAGGGATCTCTTTTCAAAGCAGAAATGCATGTTCTTTTAATAAAGGAGATAGGACAGCTTCACTGTAGCACCATTGTTGCACATCTTGTCATGCTGACAAGGGTGAATTCTTTCCTAATGATGGCAGCAGAAATCTAAAGATGGTGGGAGAGACCATAGTTCATGGCTCCACTGCACCTGAGACTAAGTGTGCTCTTAAACAATATGCCTCCGTTTGCTTTTCACTAGGAGGTGAAGCCTACATCCTTCAAGATTTAAGAAGCTGTACGAAAAGACAGGACATTAGTGCCTTATAGTCAGTGCTACCGTTATGCATACCCAACTATTAGCCATAGCCCTCAAGGCATCATGCGTCCATATGGAAGTGCCTGGTTCCTTCCACACAGCAGAACTGCCAAGTGAGCATAATCTCTGCAGTTTCCAGTGGAGGAGATGGAAAACAGAAATCTAGTCACTAGAGGGATGGGGTTGAAGGGGTAAAATTGGTAAAGGTCACCCCCACCCCCCCCCCTGCTATGAATTGGCAAGAGTTAAAGAAGGTAAAGACTTGGGGGGGGGGAATGAAGGAAAAAGTCCTGCTATTTTAGAAAAGTTAATTCCTGGAATGATTGCTGCCAGGGGAACACAGCAACAGAGCAAACAAAGAAGCAGAGATTCAGGTAAGTCTTTTTTATCAAGTCAGCATATATCCCAGAGATTGTTCAGCAGTTCTCCAGGATCAGGGAAAGAAAGTCAGCTATGGGAACCTAGCCTTGCCTTTGCAGGCATCAGCAACCTTGTAAACACCCAGTAAAAGGGCTCTAAAGTGAAGAGAAATACAAAACAAGCCTGGGTTCCCAACTGGTATGCAATGGTATCATTCCACCCACCACAGATCTTTCAGCTCTCCTACTGAAGCCATGCTCCCAGGTACCAGTGACCCTTAAGGGGTGAGCAGGCTTTGCAACACAACTGCATGCAGAGGCTCTGTGGGAATTTCCCTCTCTGGCCTTCATGGGCAGCAGAGTCATTCCCCCTGCTGCAGCAGACACACACATTTCTGTGATGCTACTTCAGATCATATTAGAGATGAGGATCTGGCCTTAGACAGGGCACCGTCAAACTGCCCAGTAGCACAATGCCACAGGCCACCACACTCAAAAGCACTGGAAGGAACATATTTGCCCCTTATCCGCAATAAAAAAGTGGCAAAAGAAGATTAGCCTTAAGTTAACCACATAGGACTCCCCCAGGCACCATTAGACAGAGCTAAAAGCCAGGAGAGAAACAGAACAGTTAAACTGCATTCCTCTCAGAGTACCCATTAAAAGAAAAGCCCTTGTCGTCAGCCAACGGCAAATCCAGTATTCTGCAAAAGTAAATTAAAGTTGCTGGAACAGAGTTTTTCTGAAGCAGTTTACATTGGACAGATCACAAGAACAATAATCACAAAACATGCTTTCTGTGAGCCTTCCAAATTATCGCATTTCTTCTTTAGACAACAAAGAAGATTCAGAAGGGAAAAAAAAAAAGTCTGAAATTGAAGGGGTAAGTGCAAGGCAGTTTTAAGGGTTAAGTATCTGAAATAACAACAAAAGCAATAAAAGAAGAGTCAGGTCTTTTGAGTGTAGCCCAAACCCATAGTGATAGAAGAAATCAGATACTTGCTTGGTGACATAGTCCAAGAGCACAATAAGAAAGCTAGCCAGTTTTCCCAGAATTTATAGCTGAGGAACAAGATATTAGTCATTCATACAACTCTAACATCCAAGCAAAATCAGTACCTCATTATGCTGCTCAAAGACACAGAAACAGACAATTGTGGACCAAAGAGACTGCAAAGCAACTGGACAAACCAAAGAGCAACAGAGAACAAAGTCAAGCAAGAAAAATCCTTCATCTGCAGGTCAGAAGAGAGCTCAGGGGACACCCTTTTGTACAAAAAGCACCTGCCATTAATTTCTAATCATGAGCTTCGGGTGAGACACATCATTGCACCTTGGGCTTTTTTACTTGCAAACATGCAGCACTGTTAACACTTTAGAAGTTTTGCTGGCTTTACTTTCCCAAAGACAGGCTTTCTGATAAGCTCGGGGGTAAAATACATCGAAGAGCAGCTCTCACTCAGATTCAGCATGACAGAGTGGCCCAGATCACACGGCCAACAGTCAGCAGGAGCTGCTCTGCCCCACAGCCCCCCTTGACTCCTGTATAGCTTTATACAAGGCATCTCAGCCACATTGGAATGAATTTCAGGAGACCTTTCCTTCCCAAGAGAGAGAAACAGGGACCAAAACACCTTTTGATTTCCAAATCCCACACAAGACCTCCCTCCTTCATCTGGTTCCCAACCCCACACCCACATTGACTCCTCCCTGAAGACCAACTTCTTTCCTCATCTGGTGCAAGCTGTGTGGGCTCCTTCCCCACCCTGATGGATACAGGTGCCCATGTCCCCTGCAATGCCCATCACGGCTTTTCTTGCAGAAGGGAGGAGACCATTGCAGCTAAGGGATAACAGCAATACCCCTCACCTCTGCCTTAATTCTTGGGTTTGGGGCTCCTTTTAAAGGAGTCAAGCTGCAAATCCACTGCTGGGGTGCCCATACACAGCTGCTCCTCTGGAGCAAATACCCTTTGCACTGGCAGCATAGTCTGGAGATGTAAAAGCAGGGTCATTTTTCAGATGGTAATGTCCAAATTAAGTGACATTTGAGCCCAAATACTCTTCCACAGAATTTCAGTTTCTTCTGAACTTTAAATAGGAAAAAATAAGACTTCACCATGGCAGGTCAAAAGATGAGTTACTGACATTAATGTCTGGGTAATAGTCTGAGCAGCTGGTTTTCTTCCTCTGGAAGCTGATGCCATTCCACACTGACTTTCATTTACACTGTATGGTTTGACATGACTGTATGTAATTCAATTTCTCTTTATTTTTCGGTTTGAGAGCAGCCTGCAAAACTGGGGATTAGCTGAAATCCAATGGAATCCTTTTTTTTTTTTTTTTTTCTTTTCCTGGTGGAAGATTTTAGTAACAAATCAGCAAGGCTTGAATGACAGGCTTGGAAAGTCTTGATCAGCTTAAAATGTATTCTGTATTGGAACGTGCAAGATTTCAAGCCACTTTTCATTGCTTTCCCTTCTTCTGGAGTTCAAATATTTCAGTATTTCCTGGAATTCATAGGAGCATTACAAATATAATCAGACTGAAATTCACTTTCAAAACATTTTGGCATCACTCAGACCTACTTTTAAGCATAGGCCAAATTTCATGATCATTTGTATCCAGGAAGTTCAGAGGTCTCCTTGCACACACCTTGAAAGCAAAAAAAAAAAACCAAACCCATCTGAAATGCATAAGTGTGGGTCCCATCTTTCTATCTGAGAAAGGTGGAGTGAAAAGTTCAAGACCAAAAACTCTTTATAAAATCAAGTCTATTAATGAAATGCTGAGTGAGAATGTATCAAAGGCAAAGGAAGTAATTCCATGTGCTCCACTTGGCATAGGATCAGGCCCTTCATTTGAAATTTTGCAGGGTGAAGAATACGGAAAAGAACTTAGTGTTACCTTCTGCTTTTCAAAAGGCAGTGTCTCTTGTCCACCCTTCTAGCAAGTTTCCTAACCAAGCGATCAGCACATACCTCCAGATCGGGGAACCGATCCTGAAGGATTGCCTAGCTTATTTGAGTATATTTTCCAAGATTTGGAGACCTTCTGTTTGCAACCAGTTCCCCCTGGGTTCCCCCTTGCCCTGGTGGCAGAGGTAGCCCTGCTTGATGCTCTGTCTGTATGTCTGTCCTCCCCTGTGTCATTTCAACCCTCTGCTTGGTAACCACCAGGCACATGCCAGTGACTATAAGCCATGCAGCACCTAAGGCTTTCCTGCATCCCAAATGAAATCCCTCCATTGCGTGAACCCAGGTTGCTGCCAGTGCCTTCTTCCTTTTCATGGCTGTTATCATTCACCACACCTTTAATGTTGTCTATCACTATCTGAGCTACCAAAAGGATTGACTGCAGCAACATATATGACAGATTCTTCTCTGTATCTTTCTTTTTCCACCTTACATGAAACCCATCTTTTTTTCAGTTTCTTCTAGTGCTGCCAATAGTTCTTCCTGGGAATATATGTTGCAGCTAACCTTGAAGTCTATCCTAGTCAGAAAACAAGATTAACTTCCTGAACTTCTTGCAGTTGCTGCCAGAAAGGACAAACTCTAAAAGTTTGTGATCTGGTTTTTTGTTTTTTTGTTTTTTTTTTTTTACATAAGCAAGCATTAGGTATAAAGATATTATCTGTTTATACCCAAATGATCTCTGGAGGTCTTTCACAAGCCCTTTGGGGAGGCTTCTCTTTGCTTCAGGAACGGGAGATTGGGAAACTGCGGTTGTTCATATTGGTTTTACGGGAAAAAATAGAATGTCCTCACTTTGCAAAACAATTTAACTTCTGTGCTATGCTGCAACACATGCATTTTTAAATGAACACAATGGCTCTGCAAGACAGACAATGGATTCCATCTGTCTAAACAGAGATGGCCTCTGCTATCAGGTCAGCTTGCAATCTCCAGTTTGTCTTTCTGATTGGAAAATACCAAACTACATACAGACAGCTTAAAGAAGGGACTGGGACTTGCCCAACATCAAACAGGAAATCCGTGGCATGCAGATTTTCTGATAGCCCTCAGTTAGCCTAGCAAACACTGGACCACTCTTCTTTAAATGAGGATATATCCTGAAAAGCTATGGAAGGCAGCAGAGCTATGATAAATTCCACCATTTCAACATGTGATAAATCTGCTGTGATCAATCTTCATCCTAACTTATGAGTTTGGTTTCTGGCTCCTTCTTCTGTGAAGAACTGGAATTTGATTTTATTTGCAGAAAGAGGTGGGGAATGCACTTGACCAGTCCAATTAAGACAGCTTTCAATACCACAATGCTTATTTTCACAACACTGCAAGTGTTCATATACAACCCATTCAAATGCATATGCATAACTTGAAAGAGTACCTATTTCAATGTATCAAGTAACAGCAACTGGATTCCAGTGTTCAGCTGTTGAATGAATGCACAGGTAGTACTATCAACGACCAGCTAGTGAAAAAATTAGCAGCAGAATTCACTTCCAACAAATTCCTAAAAAACCTCCCAAAAATCAGTTCCCTAAAGCCCAGGGAACCAAGCTAGACAAATTACAGACCCACAAGGAAGCCAGCAATGACCTGCATTTTGTTTCACAAATATGTACCAGCTCTATCAACTTAATCACAAATCTTGCTACTGCTTCTTTTCCTTTAAAATCTCATTGATGTATACTGTTCTATCATGCTGGTTTAGAACTGTCTTCTGAATTTTTAAGCTGCTCCTGACTCTTTTAGGGTCTGAGTCTGGGTATGTGGGTATTTAAGGTTGGCAATGGTCCACATTTCTCACAATTATCTACTCACAGAAAAGGTTAGGATTTCTCCTTTTTTCAAACACAGTTCAGTAAATGAGTCTTTTATTGACGTCACCTATAAGCATTGGTAATAGTATGGCTGTAATGTGAGTACAAATACTGTATAAAACCTTGTGGGGTTTTTAAGAAACACCTAAATTTTAGATCATGTTATAACTTAAAGTGAAAGGGCAATGACAAGAGAAAGAAAACACTTTTTAACCCTACCGAAGAAACAAAACCCCCAGCTGTTCCAGGCTTCTGTATGACAGCATATTAAAATACAAAAACTTTTCCCAAACAAAGTTAAAGAAATGAGGGTTTGTGTACCTGGAATATGTCTAATAAGTTTAAAGCATCTCCAGAGACAAAATATGTTAATAGTTTATCTGTAAGCAAATGACACAATCTGGCATATTCAGAATCATGAAAAAAAATAATGATGCTGACTTAGATTCAGACTCCAAGTCCACTGAAATCAATCTGAATTCCCCTTGATTGCCTTCAAAGGGCAATGGATTAGGCTTTTAATTCTCCAGTGCTTATGGCACAAAATAGATCTTTAATGTTTTCTAATAGTTTTCATGCTTTAGGAGAATCTATTGCTTGGTTAGAAGTACAGTGCTTTGGAAACACATGCTCTAAACCTCCACAAACACAGTTGTAAATGCAAAGGAGATTGGACAACCAGTCCATTAGGAGAGAATTTGAAGAAGGCAAGTTCATAAAACCACACAAAATGAGTCAGCAAGCAGGAGAGACTCTTCAAAAGTAATAAATGTAGACTTGTTAACAAATTAACATTTCTTACCAAATTAACATCACTGAGAGTAGCAGGTCCTCACAACTCAACAACTCTAAAGCAGTTAATCCTGATTTTCAACCTGTATCTGCTACTGTTCTGTTTGGTCATGTAAGCTCCTGACAGGTCTGCTGCTCTTACAGCCAGACCTGTTCTGCAGAGGTATGGGGAGGCTTGGGCAGCACACAAGGGCTGCAGATTATGCATCAGCCTTACTTACCATACCACAGAATGTGGAGTTTCCTCCCAACACAGATGTCACTGAGTGTAAGTCTCAAGCAGTGTTTTCTCTTTGATACTGATTATTCTTAAGGTCTTTTCTCTATCTCAAGCTGTTTCCTGTCAAATACATTCCCTAAAGCACTGAGAATTTAGTAGAGTGGATAAGTTATACTGAGCGGGCAAAACTAGATAGGAATACAGGCAGGTGGACAGTGTTGTTTCTGAAAACCTGAATTCAGAAGGGTGCCCCAGTGACTCATGTATAGTTTGTAGAGTGAGTGCTTCATGATCCCATTTTCCTCTGGCTAGATTGCATTTCCCATTAAGCAAACAGTGTGCTCTCATGACAAATTCACATGAGATATCATAGGAGTCCCATTTGGCCTGAGGGTGAAACAGACGTGAGATACTTGAATTGTGACTAGCAGGAAGCTCTGCAGTGGCATTGCTGAATCAGTATTTCCATCTTTCAGTTACAAGCCTTCACTTTGGCTTTGGAAGAGAGAAGGGCTTCAGATGAAAAGACTACAGAATTTATCAGAGAACTATCAGTTTTCACACAAGCTTTGCCTTTGTCAGGCTCAATTCTGCTTTTCTATATGCAACATCTTAACGTGAAACTTTAGCTTTTCCTAAAATGGTTGCGAAAGAGATGAGCGCTCCATATGCATTCTTCTATCAAGTTACATATCTTCAAATTTCTTCTTGCACTTTAAGGTCTTTTGGCTAATTTGGGGTAGTTATTAGGTAGACCTGTAGTGAAATAGCTGAAGCACAGAAGCAATCACACTGAAGTGGCCTCCTCAGCCTGCTTCCCTGAGTACCTTGTAAATTAGCACTGTGACACTGCTCACTGTAAACAGGAGCATCATGAAGGCCTTTTAAGGCAGGCAGTGTAGTACACCCTCTACCCTACGATTTCTTGTTGACTCAGGGCTAATTGGTGCTTGCTAACTGATTTTCATCTGTAGCTCTGGAAAATGGAAAAAACCTAAACGTTAGTAATTTGTCCCCACCTCAACCCTTGCTTGGCCACCCCTTCAATACTTGACATGCTAAAACAAGAGATCTTGTTGCAAAAGTTTCTTGGGTCCTTGGCATATGTGATCCCAGGCATTTTTCTCACAAGTCTGGTCCAAATTCCAGTCACAACAGAACCATACAGTAATTGGATTGATTGGTTGTCAGCTTTAAAAAGGCAACTATGTCACTGTTTATCAGTGTATTTTTATCACACTGGGCAGTATCATGCAGACCTCTGTGTAGGGAGGTTACTTGATCCTGCAGGAACTGCTCTGAGGTTGGTTGAGTTTTGTTTTTTTTTTCACCAGCTAATAGCGTTTAGCATTTCACCAGGTCACATTAAACTCAATGTACAAGCAGTTAAGAAAAGTACTGTATCTGGCACTGTTTAATGTCATTGACATGAAATATGAGCAGTTGTGCCAGCATTCCTGAACTCTGAAAGTACTTTACCTTCCCTCTGTCTTTTGGCAATTATATACATTTTAATACATTTTGGGGAAATAAATACATTTTAATACAGTGCTATAATGTTAGGTAGGTCAAAGGATTAACTATGTCTTGTCATTTAGATATTAAAAGAAATCATGACCATATTAGTCATAGAGATGACTAGCTGCCTTTAATCTCCAGGTTCACCAGGCTGAGGATTTACAGTACTCTGTAAGTGGCAGAGCTATATGATGATTTAATGAAAGTGTTCTCCACAGTTATTGAGTTGGTATGCACACTCGCTGCAAGACTTATTCTGACTGCTACTTTAGCCTTAGCACATTGTCATTAGACATCTTTGGCTGAGCTTTAATCTTTGGGGAAGCAAGGTCAAAACTCCAATTAACATCAACAGGCATCAAAAGCCTCTATTCCAATGAACTTGAAAAAGGAGAAGCTTTATACTTGGTATGTAAGTCAAGAATGGGGATATTTTTCTCTGCTTGTTTTTGTATTATAAAAAGAAAGAAATAATTTCTTTTCTGTTGATTTAGATCTTATAAACCTGTGAAGGAAAGGAGCATATGCCTTCCAGCACAATTAAGTGATCCCTTTCAACAGAACAATCTTCACATGAACATGGCTTCACTGGCCTTTACATATAGGCTTGATAGCTGCTGAGGCTGGTGGGCTTCTGCTAATGGTAACTGATTCCTCCTGGTCACTCATCAAAGAAGACCTCCTTTTGAATGTCAGCTCTGGGGTACTCATTGCAGATAAGCACACAGGGACTTCCCAAGTGTCTGGGAAGATTGTGAGGAAGGGATACCAGGAAAATGAGCTCTGTAGGAGCAAGAAAAACAATTACTGTTCATTTGCCTGCTGTTTGATGGGAACTTTCTTTTGATGCATTAATATCCCTCAGCAAGATCTTCAGGCTATGCAAAACCAGCCTGACTCCACCAATTTTGCAGGTTTTTTGGGTGATTTATACCTGGTGAAGAGCTTTAGTAGCTTGCATGGAAAAGAGAAGAAAACAGTTATATGAGGAGGGCTGAGGAAACATTTTTCATGGGCAAGATAATACAAGAACAATGGGATCCCCCTGTGCAGAGAATGGAGCCAAAGGGACTACGGACCACAGAGTCAGAACAGATGTCAAAATGGAAACCTCCTCTTCCAATGGTGGTTATAGCATCCTGGAAAACAGCTTTAGATGGGTTCAGTTCTGAACCAGACAACAGGTATGTCTTATATCTCTTTCTTCTTTCTTGTTTTTTAATAAAGAGAAGCTTTAAATTAATAAAGTGATTAATACAGCAATGTGTAAATCAAGTCAAATTAAAGCAAATACCACACACACATCATGGCAGCACCAGCAGATTCCTTCCAATTTAAGCAGTGAAAAACAAACATTCATTGCCAGAGGCAGCTGTGTAGTTATTCCTAACTACATCCCTTCCTTGAAATTGGAGGGATCTCGGTTTATGAGATCCAGAATCCCATGTGATGGTTGATTTCCAGTTCTGCAGTACAAGAGAAAACCATTTTGAAAGTACAAGATTGTCAAAACACAGTTGAACTCCAGAGACACATATTCATGAAGATTCTTGGGAAGAATGCAGTAAATTTTGAAAATATTCTTTTTCTTTATTGATGTGCTCGTTTTTAAAGGAAAAAAGCACTACATAACAGCTTGGATATTATCAGGACAATTATTTAACTGTCTTCCAACTCACCCAAAATCAAAGGACTAAACCTTGTGAAAGGGCAAACTTTCATGACCAGACCTTGGAAGCTTTTTAGGCTCCCACACAGCCACCTATTTGAAGACTTAATTTATTTCTGACATGAAGAAGAGTTAGCAACAGCCTGTGTGTGACTGTATGACTTAAACACTGAGAAATGGTATCTGGATTTCTCCTACTGCAGTAAGTACTAGAGGTGAGACAAAATAACACCTCTGATTATCCCTTTAGGCATTTGACTGTCAGCAACACAGCAGAGGGAAAACACTAAAAAAATCAAAAGGGAAACACTGTTTGCGTGTGAACTCTTCATAAAATATGTTATGGAGTTAATAGCCTGATATTCAGCTGATTTAAACCAGCATTCTTACGTTCAAGTCAAAGAAGTTCTGCCAATTTATTGTAGCTGAATATGTGGTGATTAGCTATTTCCATTGCCTGGAAAAGCACAGAAAAAAAGTAATTTTTTAGAAATCCTTGAACAAAACCGAGCAATACTTTGCTGCATTTTATGCATGTGTTTCTTAAAAATGGGAAGAAAATAGTCCTCAATGAAGTAAAAACAGAAAACATATTTGTGAACGTTATCTGACAGTACTAAACTAGTAAACAAAGTTCAGTTCAATCCCAGATTATCTGTTTTATGTGAAGCTGGATTCAAAACACTGCTTTTCTCATTAAGAAAGGGATGTTCCCCTTAGATTAAAAGGAAGGTGGACTACATCAAAACCTCTTCCAATCCAGTTTCAATTCTTCCCTTATGGTGTCCCTATTCTCAATTCAGACTTATTTCTGTATTTATTTTAGAAGTCACTCTTCCAGGATCTCATGATGTCTTTAGCACATGGACGGACTATAGAGCTTGGTGCCAGGAATGCAGTGCAAGAGGAAGAAAAAAAAAAGGGGGGAAAAAAAAAAGAGAAGATCTGAAAAAACAGAATACAAAACCACAGAGAAAACAAGCAAACAAATGAACCAAAACACACTGGGCTTCAAAAATGAGCAACCACAGTGGGGTTCCACTGCAATTTGGTTATGTAATAACCTCTTTTCTGCCCCCAGAAGGTAATGCAGAGTTGTGAAGTTCAAATGTAATACAGACGATATTGTTTGTTAGAGTGGAAGCAAAGCGACAAGCCAGTTCCATTGCCAGGCCTGTTTCCGATACTTGAGAGAAATGCGGACATTATGTGTTGAGTGTTGATCTGAGTTAGTTTTATTCAGCTCTAGGAACAGAAAGGCTTTGCCTCACCAGCAGTGTGCACACAACAAAGGCTAGGCCATTCCCATAGGCTGAGTTTACTTTAGCTACAAGTTATATACTGCAATAGAGAAGCATGGCATGTCTTCTGTGAGTGAAGTACTGCCAAATTGGTTTGTGCAGAAGACATGACTCTTCTTTAATCTTTCCCTTGGTATTTGTCATGGATCAAATTCTTTCATTTTCTTGCAGTGCATGGTACCCTACTCTTCAAAGAGACCCTACTGCAGGATATGGTACTACATTTGAGGCAGGTTTGTCAACACTTGCTGTGTTTTAATCATGAAGGGGGGGATTGAGTCAGAAGTTTTCACACAGATGTTAACCTGTGTTTTCTCCATAGCAGAAGATGCTTTGGATGGCTAAAGACAGAGACAGGGACTGCTACCTACCCATAGAACCAGCCTGAAAAGTCTGGCAGGTTCTGGTATTTGACATTCAGCATGTAGTTTTATGTGGATCAATGTTTAACCAACACTACCCTGGGCCTTCCTGAATAAAATTACAAAAGACTATTCAATCATAGTGCGTCTCTCAACTGGTCTTGGAATAGGCTTGTTTCATAACTAAAGAACTGTGCCAGTTTCAGCTTATTTCTGTTGGTACATGCTGGGACTGTCATGACCATGCAATGTAATACAAAGATGTACTGGTAATTTGGAATACCAGGGAACAGAAGTGGGTTTTGCAATGGTTACTCTACCCATGATTTAAACCAGCAAAGAACAAAGACTTCATGACTGATAATTCTGTTCAATCAGATCAACCACCAATTTGTACATGATTGATTTTCCACTAGAATAATCGTATAAGGTAGTTTTCTGCAAGTGGAAAAGCTAGCATACAGATTTTAAAGGTTCTGCTTCTTTTCACTAACATTATGCCTTTCTGGAGACAAACATTTTAAGCAATTACTGTAATTATGATAAGAACTCCATTTGCCATATGAAGTACAGAAAATGAGTAGCCACACAGGACTGTATAGCTACATTTACCCTCCCCCAAGAAAATCTTTCACGCAGACGGTATGAGATTGTTTATTTGATACATCAGTGTTAAAATCATACAAACACACATGGAAGAAAATTAGTAATTAAGTCTTCTCTTTGAGTCCCATTAGGGGAGCAGAAGGGAGCAAAGAGAGGACAAAGTAAGGTGAACTCAGTATGAAGGAATGTAGCTAACGTTTCTTATCTGACCTCATGCTGAGCCACAGCACCCGTGTGGAGCAGTTCTTCTATGGCATCATCCTCATACCCTAGTGTGCCTTTCAGTATTTCCACTGTATGCTGTCCGACAAGAGGAGGTGGTTTCGGATGTGACATAGCAAAACCACTGTATCTGACACCTGGTCCTGTAAAAGAAGCAGAGGATGGCAATCATTTTCAAAAGTTACTGCCTATATTTATATTGAAGTGTCTATGTTAGTTTAAAGGAAAGTATCTCATTTTCACAGCAGTCTTATCACAGTCCTTACCACAGAAATGTTATATTCTGGAATTACAGACTACAAAAATTCCAGTTCACAGTAATGTAACAATAAGCATGTTTTAAGAAGTTCATCTAAATACAGAACTGCTGAACTTAGAATCTGCCCAATTTTAAGAAAACCTTCCTATTGTTCCCAGTGGTACGTGTATCAGGGTACTTTGATTCATAAGGCACTTGGACAATAACAGGGTGATTGGTGACAGCCAGCATGGCTTCACTAAAGGCAAATTGTGCCTGACCAATTTGATGGCTTTCTATGATGGGGCCATGGCACTGATGGATAAGGGAGGAGCAATTGACATCATCTACCTGGACTTGTGCAAGGCATTTGACACTGTCCCACACGACATTCTTGTCTCTAAATCGGAGAGGAATGGATTTGATGGATGGACGACTTGGTAGAAAAGTCATTGGCTGGCTGTTCACACTCAGAGTTGTGGTCAATGGCTTGATGTCCAAGTGGAGACCAGTGACGAGTGATATTCCTCAGGGATCAGTATTGGCACTGATGCTGTTTAACATCTTTGCTGGCAACATGTGTCAGCAGGACTGAGTGCGCCCTCAGCAGAAAATAACAAGCTGTGTGGTGCAGTTCACACGCTGGAGGGAAGGAATGCCATCCAGAGGGACCTTGACACACTTGAGAGGCGGGGCAATGACAACCTCATGAAGTTCAACCAAGCCAAGCACAAGGTCCTGCACCTGGGTTGGGGTGATCTCAAGCCCAAATACAGGCTGCCTGCAGACTGGACTGAGAGCAACCCTGAGAAGGACTTGGGTGTGTTGGTTGATGAGATGCTCAGTATGAGCCTGCAGCATGTGCTCACAGCCCAGAAACCACCCATGTGCTGGGCTACATTAAAAGGAGCATGGCCAGCAGATTATGGAGATGAGAATCCCCCTCTACTCCACTCTTGTAAGAACCTCCTCCTTTCCAACCCAAACCATTCTATGATAGAAGTCCACAACATTTTCATTCAAATAGTTATTTGAGCTATCATAATTAGATTTTCCAGCTTTACAATAGAGAAATATAGTACAAAACTACACAAAACAGAAGTTGCAAGGAAAGGACAAAATAAAGTTCAAGTATAGAACAGAATTTGACTAACAAAGCCCACACCACAGGGCTCAGTTTGCTGAAAATAACTGTGGTCACCCCATTCCTGTCAGTGTTCAAGGCCAGGTTGGACTGGGCTCTAGTGGAAGGTGTCCCTGCCTATGGCAGAGGGTTGGAACTGGATGGGCTTTAAGATGCCTTCTAACCCAAACCATTCTGTGATTCCATAATTTTTAGTGGGATGGCTGATGGAACTGAGAGCATACATGCTCAGGTTTCTGAGGACTTCAAGCTAAGACTAACTGTGAAGCAGATTTCAATGACTTGGCTACACTGGAAAAATGGTCTGACAAAGCAGGGTGAAATTCAACAGTGCCAAGGGGAGGGAACGGCATTTAATTATACAAATAGAGGGCAGGGGTCAAATAGCAAGGTAGCAGTAGCTAGGGATTATTCTAGCTCACAAAGTTAGGATGAGTCGACAACATCATGCTGTTGTGAAAAAGGCAAGTGTCATACATCACATACAAACAAGAGAGAAGCCTGCAAGACACATCAAATAATCCTTTTGCTCTAGTTAGAGCAGGCAGGTGGCAGCTGGAGCAGTGCCTGGTGTGGTGCCCCCACTGTACAGCCATCTGGAACACCTGAAGAGGTTCCAGAGGACACCAACCAAAATGATCAGTGAAAATATGTCAGTCTGAACAAAGTGGGATTGTGGAGTTAAAGAGAAAGAACAGGGAAAAATAGCTTTTCTCTTCAAATTATATATTAAAAAAGCCCAACCCAACCCAAACCAACCACAAACAAAAAATAACTGATTTATATTGCAACAAAGGAACCTGAAGTGAGGTACTAGAAAATTATAAAAGAAAATGCTTATAATGGCAGGGATAGAAAAATGCTTAAACAGGGCATACAAAGAGGCTGTGGAGTTCTTATTAGTCAGGTCTTCAGCAACAAGAATTATTCAAGCATAGCTGATTTTATGGCTTATCCCTGGGGCTTACTGATGGATCAGATGATCTCTCACAGTCCCTTTCACCCAC
This sequence comes from Agapornis canus, assembly GCA_036873685.1. Classification (NCBI taxonomy): domain Eukaryota; kingdom Metazoa; phylum Chordata; class Aves; order Psittaciformes; family Psittacidae; genus Agapornis; species Agapornis canus. The sequence goes on along the minus strand of JBAFWW010049173.1, from coordinate 32,257 downwards.
CAATAGTCATCAAAGCTAAGATACAACTCACATCAGGGATAACTTTTCAATTAACTTATTCCTCTAATTCTACTCACTTTGAATACAGTTCAGTTTTCAGAGGAAATCTCAAATGAGAGATCAGTACATTTTAAAGAGACAGGTGACATCACTAGGCAATATTTGTATTAAATCCTCTTCCTAGGACTGACTGAGGGCTGAACTGGCACTAGCACAAGCCACAGGAATGGTCTATTTGTCCTAACTGAAATGCTTCTGAAGATAATTTCAGAGCAAAAATGCCCCTTAGAGATTTATTAGTCTAGAAATTCAACAAAGCCACAAAACAACTGGGCAATTTCTATTAAAAGTTATACTAATACACAGGTATAAAGCAATCTTATTTCAGATGTGTGTATCTGAGAACTTTTCACACTGAGGCATCAGCAAACCTCAAAGGAACTAGTTTAGTAGCTATACTTCTCACTTGCTTGTGAATATTTTTGCTAGCATAAAAATTGTGCCTCTCAAACCCTGGGAGTTTTTGCAGTGATATGAAAAGACACAGAATAAAACCTCTAATGAGAAAAACCCAAAACTGACATAAAGTATACAACAGGCACAGAATGCTTCACGTTCCCCAAAGAAAATTAATCTTACAAACTAGAGCATGCTAGAAAATTGCACAGCAATTATAAAACCAGTGTCTTCCTTGAGCTTTTATTGTCTGATGCATAATTCATCACGCTACTTTTCACTTTGATAGAGTTATAAAGTTATCTGCATGCATTCAAAGGAGCTACTTGCTAATGATCCATCATTAACGATTCTCTGTTCTTTCCTTGTGTAACTTCTACTTGGCTTCTGTGTCAATTAGGAGGGTGCAAAGCTTGCCAGTCAGGCTTCAGCAATCCCACGCTCCTACTGAACAACACTCCAGGAAAGCAACCAGCAGAATGCTATGCAAATGCTAATTAAACACAACTGCCTTATGAGGAAACCATCCCTTGAGGCAGAAAGAGGTGAACTGCTTTAATTAAGGTCAGAAGCATTTGCATGTGGGTGAGTTACAGGGAGTCTTGCAGATGAAAACAGGCCTTTGCTAGGGTAGAAGCAGGGTTGGTTACTGGTTGAAGAGGTAAGACTGCAGTCACCTGGGCATCCTGGCTGTGAGCAGGACACTATACTCAATTCAGCCATGTAGTTAAAGGAACACATGGTCACCTGAAAAAAAGCAATGAAGGAATGAGTGGTAGTTGTGATTTACTCTTGTCCTGTTAAATTAAAAGGAGCTTCTTTCTCTTTTTGCTTTGATTCTCATTGCCAGTAATCCAAAGAGCTCTTTCGCCACATTTAAATTCTGGGCTAATCTTCTTCTATTATTATTATCTTTTTGACTCTGGCACATTGCTAAAACACATGCTGTGCACACCATGGAATGTACAAGAGTTAACAGCGCAACAGTAAATCAAAATTTGTATCAGCAGCAACCACAATGACAACTGTGCAAAGCACAGTACATACATGTGGATAAAGGTAATAATCTTTGCTTTGTCCTAATAAATAGCAGTCCTGAAGCTCTGTATAGCAATCATAGGATAACACTTTTTCTACAGTGCAGGTTAAAGCACACTGAAGCAATCCAACTCTCAAACCTATGTAGAGGGAATCAGGCCTGCAGACAGCCAAGCTCAGGGAAAAGTAATGATTATTCATTATTATTCAAGTGGGACAAGGAAAAGAAATGGGAAGTTTGAGCTAATGTATGTGTACACATTCTGCTTGCAACATACCTACATTTACAAGAAAGAGCAATGAGAAACCCAGCACCACTTGTTCATTAGTTGCACCCCCCAGTTCACAGTGTAGTTTATATACATGTAGGAATCAACTGAAAACCAACTGTATTGGGTTTAATTGCCAAGGTTTTGGTAGTGGTGGAGGGGATAGGGGAGCTACAGGTGTGGCTTCTGTGAGAAGCTGCTGGAAGCTTCCCCCATGTCCAACAGAGCCAATACCAACTGGATCCAAGACAGACCCACCACTGGCCAAGGCCAAGCCCATCAGCAATGGTGGCAGCACCTCTGGGAGAATGTATTTAAGAAGGGGGAAGAGTTACTGTGCTGGTGTGACTGCAGCTGGATTGAGCAGAGAGAATGTGGGAGAGGAACAGCTCTGTGGACACCAAGGTCAGTGCAGGAGGAGGAGGAGGTGCTCCAGGTGCTGGAGCAGAGATTCCCCTGCAGCCCATGGTGCAGCCCATGTACTTGCTGCCCATGGAGGATCCCATGCTGTTCCTGAAGGACTCAGTAACTGTGAATGATCTCCCTCCTTGTCCTTATATCAGCTATACGCCTTTTGTTATATTTTCTCACCCTATCTAGCAGAGGAGTGACAGAGCAGCTTTGGTGGGCACCTGGCATCCAGCCATGGTCAACCCACTGCACAAACGAAACACTTGTGCCTCTTCCAATAACATGGTGTTGCTACATAACAGTTTTGCAATTTCAATGAAGTACCATCAACAGTCAACAGAGATGGCCCAGAGCCAATACATTTGGACCCAGATCCCATATATGCTACAGGTCAAGTGTCTGGAGCATGCAATCAGCTGGTTATGAAACTGGCCTAAAGGAGGATCAGCAGGAAATGAGCAGTCACTTTTAAGGCAATGAAAAGGAAAACAATACAGAATAAATCAGCAAGAGAAGTTTCACGGCTACCACAAAGGATATTTGAGAATTATAAGTCATGTGTGCAGGGATGTGTTACCAGGATTAGACCAGGGAGACTTCATTTTGAATGTTTGGTCTCTTCCCTTTGGAAGAGATTGAATTCTGTCAGTCTGCTGTTCATAGCTGAGAAGATGGGGTGCCCGAGCACACAGCTTGGCTACACTGCCTTTACACCAGGCTTCTTCCCCTTGATGGACATAAAGTAGAAAAGAACACATAGACAAGAAAGCACATTTAAAAGTCCTATGAGTACAAAAGTAGTGCACATAGGCTTCAAGAAAATCTCCAGAATAAACTATGCACTTCATCTTAACTAGGGAACTCCCACATTTTTCTATTTCTTACCACAGATCTGAAAGTTTGGGAGCTTGCAGGACTTTTCAGGAATCTATTTAATTGCTGGTAAAAATCTTTCCTTTTTGCATTACATTAGAGCTGCTGATTTACCTTTAAAGAACAACTCGTAATAGATTTGGAAAAAAGCAGTTAAGGAGATAATATTCAAAGACTTGCTCCTCCTTCTCCCACTGCAGCTTCCACTTCCTCCCCCACTTAGAGCACAGCCACACAAAGTGTTCACTTGGCATCCAGCACGGCTGAGAGGGTGGAAAACTTTGGCAGGATGAGTAGGAATGAGTAACTGAGAGTGGAGCGGATGGACAAACTTTTTCAAATGGTAATAAAATAAAGCAAACCCTCTTCTAGGTGCCATGCAAACACAGCTATAACTAAATCAGTAAACAGGAGTAGTAAACAATAAAATCACTAGGGCAGGAAATAGTGTCGATGCTAGAAATATCTACAAGCCATCTGTTTACCTTTTCTCTTTTGGCCAGTGGTCTCTGCCATGAGAGAGCTATGAGGACCATCCAGCATCACAAGAGGAGAGAATGTAGAGAGTGAAGTATCGTGTGGAGAATGAATTGAGCATAAACCTAGTTTATGTGTGATAGCCATAGATGGGCATTTGAAAATCAGGCAACTTCTGAACCCACACTTCGGCATTCAAAGCATCCATGACATAATTCTTAAACCCCTTTGCCACACACATTTATAAAAGTACTTTCTTACCTGAAGCTACATATATAGAAATGCATCAAGAAAAAAAACTCAACATTTTATGTGTTTCCTATCAACCAACATCCTGGATATAATCAGTGCAAATACCACTCAACATTTATGTAATGCTTCACATTTTCAAAGTGTCACCATACTAACTGTACCTAATTAATCTTGCATGAGTGCTGGAGTAAAGGAAATCATTTATCAGTCACTCTTGTTGCATATTTGAGAGTAATCCCGCATAATTACACCATTTAAACAATGCAATTTTGTGAGAGGATTTTTGGCACCACAAAGCTGTGAGAAAGTTGCAGTAAGGTGGTGTCTACTGCTTCCCACAGGTACTGCCTCACAATGCTCAAAATTTGGCCTAACTTTTTGTACAAATTCATATGGTCCCACTCCTTCCTGAAACCCCCAAAGACCTTAAAAGAAGATTCAAAGACAGGAAGGAAGATGACTAGAAAGAATACCCAGAGGTAGCAATTTTAAAGAACCATAAAAACCCTAGGTAATAATCTGTAGCTCCATTTCCTAAGGAAACAAGTTTACATGTCTGTGCTGTCTTTCTAATCATCTGTTTGTCTGCCTGGTCCCCACCACACACAGTAACTTCCAAACCTGTCAATCTTGACAGAAGTATAGAAATCCCAAGGAAAATTAAGTTCTTTCCAGTGTTGTGAAAATTGGCAACTGCTGAAGGACAGACACCCAAATTACTGCCCTGATGACATTAAAAAACCCCAAAGAATGCAGCTGTTATATATTCTTTATGGCTGCAAATGGCTCACCAGTAAGTACAGAGTTCTGTAAGAGTCACTCACCAGATAGCATCCTTCACTGGAGAGACAAGGCATAAAGAACATGACGGAAGTTCAAAAGTTATCATAAGGATTACATATATAGTTTGCAGAGAATGTAAGTCTGAAGGAAAACAGTATCTATTTCCAGGGTTCATGGAACAACTTCTAGGCATCTTTCCTTCAGTACTGTGGAAGATGTACTCAGGCTGTGCAAGCCCAAAGCAAGGAAATTTAAGAGACTTCTAGTTTAACATAAGTTGCTCTTACAGGAAGGAGATGAACTAGATGGCAAAGATGAGTAACTAGGAGAAGCCCTGCAAACCCTAAAAGGAAAAAGAGATACAGGCAAGCCTAAAGTACTGAAAATACAAGCTAAAAACATGATTTGTCTCAACTCACAATCTAATCAATACAAAACTCAATATATAATCCCACCACAGGATGTGGGTTAACCACAAGATGTGTACCTAATGCAGAAGTTATGGGTGAGGCTGCAAGGGTTGTGCTACGCAGAGGTCGGGCTATATGATCATAATAAGTATTTCTTGGTACAGAACATATGAATTTCACAAATGCCCATAAGCAAAACTGTTTGCATACACAGGGCTGGGGTTAACATAGCCTACCTGAACCCCCTCTGACACTTAGAAGGTTGTCCTGGGTTCAGCAGTTGCAGTCAGTTTTTTTCTTCTCTTTAATAGCTGGTATTTTGACTTAAGCCGGGAACAAGGCTGATAAGGCCAATGTTTTAGGTTGTTGCTGAGTGATGTTTACTCTGACCAAGGACTTTGTGAGCCTCATGCTCT